>CM053513.1:50082453-50144700 GCA_028627145.1 Eidolon dupreanum
GAGAAAATGAAGAGTGGTATGGACCACTGAAAACTGGAGAACATATGACCACTGAAAAGTAGATGCTCCTACTCTTCTTAGATGGCTACTGCTAACATAAGCAGTTCCAATGTTGCTTGCACTTACAAATATTAAGCCACAAATGTCTCACTTTAGCTTTAAATCATTAATTCATAAAAGAAATCTCATCTATTTCACTGTCTATAATTAGCCTTATAAAATTTGCACGTATGCATGTATTTATACTGAGAAGGTACCAAACCCTATTCTTAATTAATTTCTTTCCTTTTCTCAACCGAACCATTTTCTTCTATATCTAGAGTAATCCAATCTGGATTTCTTCCGCATGTTTGCATTTCTATTTCTTCTATTAATCTGGTAAATTCCTCCAGAATGTCTATTTCATCTTTGTGTACCCTGTGCCCAGCAATGCTATTATCATATGGCATTCCTCAATGAGAAAAGGCAATCCTCTAACCTCCATAGATCCACTAAGTATTTAAAATATCCTTATTGCAAAAATAATCACATAATCTGTCAAAACATCAAAACTGAAAAACCCAGTGAAAAACGCTAATGACAATTATAATCACCCTGTTTTTGGAAATTTAAAAAAAAAAAAAACCTGGGTCAAAACATCACATACCTCACCAAAACCACCAAAGTACTCTCTTATTTTCTCTTCAGGTGTATCTGGAGAAAGGCCACCAACAAAAATTTTTTTAACAGGCTCTTTTGTTTTCATGGCTTTGGCCCTTTTAGGATCAATCACTTTCCCATTCAATTTATGTTCTTTCTGATCCATGACCTAAGGAAATTGAAGTTTTTCATTTTAAATATGTGTATCTTAAGTTCAGAGACTATTAAAAATAATTATAGTTAAATAAACATAGCTAATGCTAGGCGTATGTTGACTGGCTTCTGATTGTCAAATTGTGGTGATATGACACCAGCTAACACACACCAGTGTTTAAACATAAAGATCAATAAGAATGGGAAGACACAATTTAATCAGTAACTCGAAAATATCACACCTTTAATTGTCAGCAATATAAACAACGATTGCTACTTCCCTTTAGCCCAAGACTAAAAAGATTAAGTTGAAAGTTTCTTGCCTAGCAAATTTCAAGCTGTTCTATCAACTTGTCACAGCTAGCACATTCTTTTAACAAAGCATCTTAAAAGTCTCAATATTTTAAAAATTTAAATTGAGTAGAGCCTGGCACACACAAAGTATTCATTCAGTAAACAACTTTTTAATACTTGGGCATACTTTTAATTTACTATTAAAGTATAGTTGGCATAGTAAACAATTCTTGAATTCAACTCTTTATAAAATGTATTGGCAAGAACTGTGTCTTCCTTCGTATTACTGCAAAAGGGGAAGTCACAAATAGTGGGCAAATTAATTTTATAAAACTATCCACATATTTTATATTAACTGATCAGAACACATAACACACTACCTTATCTACACTCTCCGACTCTTTAAATAGCACAAAGCCAAAACCCCTTGATCGCCCTGTGATAGGATCTAACTTCAGAGTGCAGTCTACAACTTCACCAAATTTGGAGAAGTAGTCCTTCAGATCTTTCTTTGTAGTGTCCCAGCTAAGGCCTCCTATAAACATTTTCCTGTAAAGACAAAAAGCAATATTAAAATGCTAAAAAAAAAAATTTTTTCAAACTTGCCTTAAGTATCCACATCATTAATACAATACCTTTTTCAAACTGCACCAATTTACAGGGCAGTGTAAGTAAATGTCATTCTTCCTACATAGTCATGTATCAAAAACACCCTATTCCTGTTTGGAAAGGTTTGCTTCTGCTGCACCTGCATAATTACAATAGTTAGCAAGCAGCAGATTAAGTCTTTTGACTAGCCAAAAAAATGTTATTCCCAAAGTAAAAATACTGTACACTATCTTCCTTAAATTACAAGTTAAATATTGGTAACAGAAAACAGAGAAATTTAGCTTCAAATTTCACTTCCAAAATCTTCATTGTACTTAACGGCTATGAAGTCCCTATGATCACAGCAACAGCATGTCTATGCTGAAGCTTTCTATTTAACAGTTTGCCAAAACTCTTAGCACATAAAAAGGAAAATGTCTAAGTCTCACAATTAAGTTGTAACCAAGTTTTTTGATGTGCTAAGAGTCCTTAAAGATAAAATCATGTAAACAATTCATGTGTACCATAAGAATTATCCACTGAAGCACAATCTGCTAATTAACCTAGATAATTTATTTACAGTAGAACCTCAGTTAACCAGCAATAAAATATTTAAACCTTCAAAATGCTAAACATGACCAGTGGGGTAGTAAATGGAAACCACCAAGACACTTTAAAACTGAAAATATATACACCCCCCCCAAATTTAAAGTGAAATCTTTTTTAACAGCAAATAAAAGCTCTGATCAGCAGCTGTGTGATCTTTTTAGATTTGCCCCCAGTGCCCGCCTCCAAAAATGAGCTACCATTTATCTCCTACCCTTTAAAGAGACAGGACTGGAGATTTTTAAGGGTAAACTGTCAGAATTTGTTATGTAGGGCTAAAAAATTTCACTATGGGAATAAAAGCATCCTTGCTGAATGATTTATTTATAACTGGGGTGGGTCAAGGGTCGGATGGGGATATAGTACTAACTTCCAGCTCTGGAAAGTAAATTAAAGTAGAAAACATCTAAATCTTGTAGGCTTTGAGGATATTGTCACTAAGGCCAATTCTTAAAACAAGAGGCCAATTTTATCCCTAGAATAAAATTTTGCTTCTGCTTCTCCCTAAAGATGCCAGATTAACTGAGGTGTTACTGCTCTTACTATTTTAACTACAGACTTGTTTTTTCTTGTAATGACAAAGTTAACTTTTAATGCAAAAGAAGTCTTACTTAAGGCACATACTGTCCTTCTCATTTATTTTTAGGCGAAGCAACCCTTGGTTGACCTCACAGATTGCAAGGACCTTGTAAAGCTTACAATCCTTTTTTTTTTTTTTTTACATGCCTACAGCACCTGGTCTTCCTAGGTGGTCTCCCATCCAAGTACTAACCAGGCCCCACCCTTCTTAGCTTCCGAGATCAGACGGAATCGGGCTTGTTCAGGGTAGGTAGCATGGCCGTAGACTGTCCTTCCCATTCAAATTGTTTCGACTTGTACTTGAATTGTAGACCTATAGGGCCTTTTATATGCTTAACTTTCAAGGCTTTCGCTAATAAATTGTCCATGTTTGAAGTAATCTTTATTAACCCTTTTTGTAGTTTATAATCAAATGAACAAAACACCCAAGTTGTATAGGTATTTTTAATGTTTATTGCCAATTCCATGGGGGAAAAGTTGAGGTATTTTCAATTACATTTTCTTTCATTCAAATAATGCACCTTCTAATATTCAATACTAATCACTTAAATTGCCTTAAACACCTTATTTTTTAAACTAAAGATTCACAGCACTTCTTTCATAGAATGATAAAATTCATTACCAACATTCTTTCAAGGTGAGGACACTAACATCTTTTTAAAGGTGAGAAAGAAAACTAACTACTAAAGCAATGACCTCTTGCTCAGATTATCCATAGCAAGTCCAGAACAGAAACAACTTCAATTAAGTTGAAATTTAACTATTAAATTACCACTTCTGTAATTATTATAGAAATTTTTCATCGATAATTTAAGTTTGACATTAAATTACCACTTCTGTAATTATTATAGAAATTTTTCATCTATAATTTAAGTTTCACATTATTTCGGCCTGAAGAGAATATCTGAGGAATGGACCGAACAGACGCAGAATTTTCTTTCAACTGAAGTTTTTTAAAATAAGACTTATTTACTGAGACAGAACTAGTATTTATTTAACCAAGGCAATGTTTATATTGGATTAAGTGTCCTTAATTTAAAACTAAGAAACAAAAAATGACAAAGAAATAACTTATAACAAGAATGAGGCATGTTCTATTATTCACAAGCCCCAAATGTTTTTTTACAACATAGTTTTCTTAAATATCAGATAAGCATACTAATTCATCAAATAGCCCATTAAAGTGCTCTCCAAAGAAACTTCGCACCTTTAATATTTAATAGTCTTTCGTAGAAAGGTTAAATGTCTACTACTTTAGAACTAAAAGGTCACTAAAGATGCTAGCTATCCTTCTTAAATAATCAAATCCCATTTACCCAGAATATAATAAAATACTCTGGGTCAACTATAATTTACACATATTCCATAGAATGATTACTATTTCTCAAAAAATATGCAGAAAAACTTCAGCTATCCAGCACCTTTAGAAAAGCCAGATATTTCACCTTCCTTAAAGCACTGCTGGCCTTTCCTAATATCTCTCCAATTGTTTTTTAACCTCTAATTATTTGGAATGAATTTTCTACAACATATCATACTTTTCTGGCCTTCTTAATCAAATACAGTAATCATGATTTAACGCTGTCAGTCATCCCCCATTATGCTACTATAGCATGCCCATAGGGTCTTATGAAATTGGAGAGCTATTTTTTAATACACTGTAAGTACATCTCATTTCTTAGCTCTTTTAACAGTTATTTTGCCAGACTAATCACAAGTTATTGTTCCAGAACACCTCCCCCTCCCATTTCATAGGGTAGGTACCTGGCACTCAAACTTTTCAAATTTTGTGTAATGTAAAAGTAAACAGCCTCTAAGCAAAGAGCCCAAGTGGCAAATGGATTATCATTTTGGTAGCCCAAAATGCTTTTTCTTCTGCTTTAATAAGGTTGCTGCACAAGAGACAACCAGACAGGTAAATATAGTACAATGAACACAAATTGTATGTACCAAATCCATTCCACCTTTACTCAGTAGACATACCAAGATATAACAGTATAGTAAGAAAAGGTCTGTTAGCTTAATTCTGGATAAATTGTAACTTTTCTTAGCCTCTCTAAAACATCAGCTCTCTTGAAATGCTCTCCCTCATATTATGAGATGATATATGATGCCAATTTTAATTTTCTTTATTTTATATTATTTTATCTTGCTTGAAGCACAATTCCTATTGTCCATGTAGATTACCTCTGCTGCCTTGATTACAAAGACTGACTTTCAAGTTGCTGTCACTCCTGCAGGTGCACACAATTTACAATTAAGAAGAGAACTCCAGAAAAATCCTAAGCAGCCAAGTTAAATCTACATCACAAATTTGTTTAAGTAGCAACAAAAATGGGTCCCTAATGCTGCAATACAAGTTTCAAATGATTTAGTTGTAAGTGAATCAATTCCAATCAAAATGTAGGACTTCTTGTACAGTATTTTATTAACAAAGTTTAATTTCTTATATCTATTTATAAGCTATTTAGCGCCCCAAAAGCTACTCACTTTAAAATACCTGCTCAACAACAAAAATAAATAAATAATATAAAACACCTACTCAACAGTTGAAATCTTACTTTTACAGACACTGAAATTACACCATATTATAATATTAAACGATAGGCATCAAGTTATATAACTCAGTGGAAATAACTTATCTAAGTGCTATGCAGTGTCATTTAGAAATTTAGGCTGCTTTGTGGGAAATACTTTTAGAGAAAGTAAATTTAGAAGCAGTAAGCCAAACGGCCTGGGTTTAAATCCTACATCCACCACTTACTAACTTTATGACTCTGAGGGGGAAAAAATTCGAATATTGTTTCTACATCTGTAAAAGGGGGGGTGGGGGGGAACTTAGCCTACCTCAAATATTTGCAAGTGAGGATTAAATGAAGAAACACGCTACAAGGGCGGCACAGGACACAATCTGATATATCTTAAGTGCTCAATAAAAGTTATTACTTAGAAATGGTAGAACACAATCTTAAGAATAATTTAATAAAGCAATGTTTTATTTTACTCAATGGCATTTTTAAAAATCTTCATGGAGTCTATGGACATGCAACCCTGAATGTGCCTGATCTTGTCTGATGTCAGAAGCTAAGCAGGGTCAGGCCTGGTTAGTACTTGGATGGCAGACCACCTAGGAATACCAGGTGCTATAAGCGAGCGGAAAAAAAATCTGCATGGGCTATATGAAGTTTCAACTTTAGGGGGAACAGGCCAGGATGGATTTTATATAAATGAATCCTAACATTATTCTCAGACTTAACCCAAAATTTTTAAAGTATCCCATGTAAAAAATATATATACTGGAAATTAGGTTCAAGACCCTAAAAATACAGTTCCAAAACCTCTGACTTGTCTGTACTCTACATAATCACCAGTAATTTTGGTAAGAAATAATTTCAAAATATAAAAGGCAATAAATACATATGGAGCAGTGCTGGCTGGGAGAATGTTAATACTCCTGTTTTTTTGCCATCCAAGAAACTTATTCTCTATACTATTAAGGTCACTAGATTTAACGCTTCAAAGCCAACAGTATTTTATTTAAAGATACTTCCCCCCAACAAGTCTTTACTGTGAAACACCTCATTCAAGGTAAAATAAGCAACATTACAGTTCCTCCCAATTTTGGAATAGGAACCAAAAAAATAATCTAACTTTCAAACACTTCCTAACAAGTCATAATCTTCTATTCCTAGCTTCATAACAAGTTCTGACAGTTTAAAAAAATACAACAATGTAAATGTGATTTACATTTCAAGTACACAACAGGGCTCACCAATCACTGTCACCTTTTAGTGTACTGTTCCTCAAGTAATGTTACAACTCTTATTTTAAAAAATTTTCTGGTGTTTTATCATTGTAATTATTATTCCTTTAAAATCCTAAAATGACATTAAGTATAATGAAATATCACCAACACATAACTGATTTTCCCTCAGAAATTCTAGATTTACTTTAAAGTCACCACTTACCTAATAAAGGGGTGGGTTTACCTTATGCAACTAGGCAATATAACATATCAGGGTATTCATTTTAGATTGTGTAAAAAATACCTTTGGAAATAGCTTGACAAACTTTTAACAAGTCAATAGAAAAAGACTGATTCCTCTAGCCCAGTATATGAAATCTCATTATTTCATACAAAATGAACGTAAATGACTAAAAAAGATAAGTTGAAAATAGCTAATAAATTAAACATGAATAAATTTCAAATGTTTAACCCAATATCTCTCCCCTTTTCTTTCATTTCATTCCAAGGCAGGAATGACATCTAGTATTTTTACTTTTAAAATAAACTCTCAATCAGCTTTAATAAGGTAAACTTTCATCTACCTGGAGGTTAAGGAATGGGTTTCCTTAACCTAGAGGTTAAGGTTCTGGTTAACTGAGATTACTACACGTTCATAATTCTATAATTCTATAAAGATTTCTACTAAAATCAATTTACTTTATCAATACTAAACTCAGAAAATTTCTACCTTTACTGATGAAATTTCAGAATTATGTTACTTTTTAACAGTATAAGGAGAAAATTACAGAAGATTCATTCCATGACACTGCCTGTTACTTTTTGAATATATTTGCTCGTAGTTTTTCACCTTTCTCAGAAGACTAAAGCTGTTTGCGCTTTGTGATAGTTTCAAGTCTTAAGCAAGCAGGAATTTACAGAACATGACCCAATACTTAAAACTATCACCTTAATTATTAGCCAAACACTGCCTGTAATACAAGTCTCCCCACCCACCTCCAAAGAGTCTTAATGCCTAGCTCCAATGTACAATATAATACTCCAGAAACTAAAACATGCTTACCTTTACTCCACAGGAGTAAACCACTGGCAGTATCAACTATTAAGACACAGGATAAATACACACAAGCTATGAAAGCAGGCTACGTAGTCAATCTTCCTGTGGTGAGCATTGTTCCAACACATAATCAGCAAACCAAGTAACAAATGATATATTACCTGAGACCACACTGTTGGAAGTGAAGTAACAGAAACAGATTCCACGCTTCCAGCATCCAGTTCAGTGCCCTATCTACTAAGATGTTGAAGCAGAACTAAAGTGAAATAAAACTTGAACTAAGAGAAGTTTGTTTCACTCCATTTGTGAACCTGCACACACACTTGAGGTGCACAGCTTTAAGTGGAATAGGAAAAAAGTTGTTATTCTATTCCTTTTTAATGCCTTCAAGTATGTATAACTTGAAGGCTGAAACTAATCATCCTAAATGTTGGCCATAAATCATGACAATAGATTCAAAACTTTCTTATATTAAGGCAGCCTTACAGATAACAAAATACCCAGGCAATACTAAAAACACGCAGTAAATACACTTAGTTTATATAAAGAGGCCACATCACTTGAGGGGAAATAAACAGGCTTAAAACAAGTATACTTATCTCAAAAATTAGCACTGAAAAATTTCAATGATATTCTCCAATTCCAAATTTAAACGGTCAGGTGATTTTTTAGTATTTTTCAAAATAAGAGTTTGAAATGAAAAGAATTTAATGTCCCTCCTTTATATGTGCACCATCTCAAGATTTGGGGGCATCAATTTCTGCAATTTTAACACTGGAAACCTGTCAAAGGTTCCAAAGAATGCTAAAATTCAGACCCATCTAATCAAGGTCTCAATTTATAGTAAACCCAACTTTACCAAATCAAAGGCCAGTAAAGTTGGCATGAAACTACTCTAAGAGTAACTGTTTTGGAAAGCAATGTTAGGAATGGCCCAGAAACACTATGATATAGATTATAATCTCAAATACTTAAAACAAAAACATGTAGTCCCATTTTTTAAATTAGACAGGAAACACCTATAGCAGAATTCACTAAATTCCCCAACAAGAATAATCGCACTTGAGCTTATACACTAATGATTAGAGAACTAGATCAAACATCCTGTTATTAGAAAAATATTACTGTACTCTGGTAACTGAATGGGTCTGTTCTGCTTCTTGCCCAATGCAGACAAGTCAATGTACCTATCTTGTAAAACTGTCTGAAAGCTAACACAATATTAGTTTTCCACTGATCATGAGATTTCAAAATGTGTCTCCAGGTAAAGCTCACTTCAAGTACCTACCCTACAAAAAACTGCAGACCTGTAGAGAGAGTCTACACCAAAATGGGAAATTTCTAGTGCAAATGCTTTTAAGTGGAAACTAAAGATGTTAAAGTTGTAAAGATTAAAATGAAGTGAACTCAGGAAGGAAATTTACTATGGAAATGAGATTAAGTATTCTAAAGGTCCATAGTAAACTGTAGAAACATCCGCTAGAGTAAGTATAACAGGAATGTCCTCCTAAAAACAGCTATTTATTCTTTCATTCAAAATTTAAAACCTTAAGTCTACAACAAATTGATTTAAAAAACATTTTCAGGGTGAAATTGTAATCACTTTATTCTCAAGTTAGAACTGTAAAAATAAATGCACACAGAAATATTTAAGAATTAAATTCAGATGACTTTTGTATCTTGTAAGCAGTCTTATCCTCACTATTCAGATTATGAAACCACTGCCCAATTTCCCTCAACCTGGGAGATAGAAAAGAACAGATGGGTGGCAAGTGCAGACACCAAAAAAGGTTTATAAAGACCTTAAAATTTTTTTTGTTTGTTTAAAAAGAAAAATGAGTATCTGTAACAGGATGAAACTGGGTGATTGGGCAGTCTTTTTAATACATCAACCATTAAATGTAAACTTAAATGACCTCAGTAAAATCCTATTTTCAGTGGATGGTAATTGGTCATAATCTAAAACATTCATTAAATACAAAGTTAATTGTCCATATTTTCCTAAGAGGTCACTTAAAAACTTGTAATTATATTAGCTACCAGGGCAAGTATAATTCTTACAGGAGTCAAAACAGTGACCTTCAACCTAAGTTCATGGCCCTTTCAAATTACTGAAAATAATTGCGTATGTAAGATTTGAAATATGTAAGGAGAAGTACAGTTACAGTTTAATCTTAGTTTGCCACTATTAGCAGTGAAACTGAACTATCACAATGCCAAACAGAAGACATAATTTACATCAAAAACATTTTTTATTCTGTATGTGAAACTGACCCATTTTTTATTTTCCCTTTAGGTTACTGCTTCCAGTCTGCTCTATCTCCAATATAAACTGGGCAGATTTCAAGAATACAGTAATAAGTAAAGCTAGTGAAAATTTTAAATGTTATCCCAACGGGGTTCTTAAATTGTAATGTAATTAGTACACATACAAATCAACTATCTGCAAATACTGGCCCTCTAAACTCCAGTGGTGGTGAATACAAACTCCTGGAAAACTCAAATATAATCCTAAAGGCATAAAGATGAACATTTAGGAAAAGAGAGTGATAAAAAGAACAATACTCAATCTACCAGCCTTCCAAAGAGAAATCATGCAATTGTGAATAAATGTCAACCAACCAACTGTAATTAACATTCCAGCCAAATCACGCAAAATAGAAAAATCTGATTTAAGAGCTGAAGTGGAAAGCCACATCAGCCTGCCTCTGAATACTACATATCCAATTCTTGTTAAAGTTTTATTTACAAATATGGTTGGTGATAAAACATATTTTTGCATTTATATATATTCACGCTACTTTAAAAATGGTTTTGCTTTAGACATCTCCAGAATATTTCAGTGTAACATGCAAGACAATTTTAACACAAAATTTTAAATCACGTAACCTTTATGTTTAGCAGTAAACTTAGAATTCCAAAAACATTCTTAACGAAAACAAATCAAATTTAAAATTACAGTAATATTTTTTCTTGCCCAAATAAAATATATCATTACTAACTATATTAAGCTTTAACTGGCCAAACCACAATTACATGCATTACCACAGACCAAAAACCATGTAATGGCATCTGCTTTGCCCAAAGTTCACGATGCCTAAAAAGGTTTTATATCCCAGGTATAAGAAATCCTACTGTACTAACGTCTAGAATTTCCTGGGGAGTCAATGGGCAACCAACCAAAACACAGCCTCTGCAAGTTATGACTATTGAAACCTTTATAATACAAAAATAAAATTTAAAAGTTTTACCATTCTTCCCGCTGTGCCGTCGCTGCTTCAGAGTGTCGTGGGGAGGAGTTTGAATGGCTAGGGAATTAACAACCGGTACAGCAACCAATCAAAATTCTAGTTTTAGTTTTTGACATTGTTAGGGTTAAAAACTTTAATTCATTTACACTTCAGTTCAACAGAGGTAACTACAATGGCAGCTTCTTTGTAATTTCAAAAATCTGGAGGGGTAACAGAAAGCCTGCCCCAAACAGCAAGTTATACCATTAATCATTTTAGTGCCTCTGCCCAAAGAACAGAATTCAGGGGGGAAAAAATTAAAGGCTTAAGTTTCCAAATATTTAACAAATTCCTTTCTTAAATTAAACTATACATTACTCAAGATTAACCGATTAAGAAAAACTAGTTTCCCATCCCACCTTCACTCTCCCAAAGCAAGCACAATCAGCATAACAACAGGACAAATCTGCCTGGGCTGAGATTAAATCCTATCTATACTCCAAAGGCTCTCTCTCCTCCCTCCAAATCTTGCGTTCTTTCCCAATAAAGAAAATCATGCTTTCTAACACTGGGTTATGGCGACATTTTATTGTTTTTACCTTCCAACACCTTTCTCCTTGTTATTGTGAAAAAAAATTCTCACACACACTACAAAAAGGAATGGAAGCATTAATCCAAGATCGGTAGTCAGTAACGGGAAAGAAAACCCAGCCAAGATCCCCGATTTAGTCCCTCCAGCTAACTCCTGTATTATGCTCCCGCCTCTCCCAAATGCTGAATTTTACTGTATTTACTCCAGCTTGAATATACACAACTAATTCCATTTGGAGGAAGCAAGTTTTTACTTAAAAACTTGCACCAAAAAAAAGTCATGCCATAGCACAATACGGGATTTGTTCATTTTTGAAAGCAAGCTGGTGGGCCTCCTTTAACAGTGTGTTAAGAGCGGGAAGGAGAAATCAAGAGAGACTAAAAAAGGATCCTCGGCAACCGGTGGGGAAAAAGGGGTTTTGTAAAAAGTGAAAACTGCACAGAAAAAGTAAAATAGGTGAGAGTACAATCTGTATAAACTAAGGAACCCAACAGCTGAGAGCGCGAAAAGGGTGCGCGGTTAGACTAACTCGGCGGGTGGGGGAAGGGCGGCCTGCAAGCCAGAGGTAGGAGGTTAGAACAGCTCCAGTCAAGTGCAGGCCCCGCCGACCAAGAACTTAAGAAAAGCCCGTGAAGCAAAAACAACGTACCAACAGGCGACTTGGGGAGAATTTCACCTAGGCCAATTTGTTCCCCTAGACTGAAAGTTAGGGACTATGTAAGCAAGCCGTTGTGCGATAGTGTGTAATGGAAAAACGAAGAGATGGAGGCGACTTATTCAAAATACAAAAAAAAAAGTATTTGGCCTGAAGCCGAAACGGGAGCAGCAGAGGTGGTCAGCATACACGTTCCCCAAAGCATGTGTTTATAAAAATAAAATTGCAGCGTCTCAGTATACTACAGTGAGGGGCACCAAATAAACCTTAGTTATATGGGCTTTTTTGTCTGTCTGCATTTTTTGCCCGGGACTTCAGAAAACGGGGGACAGAGTACATTAAAGAGAAAAAAGGTATCCCTCGACAGGCGGGAAAAAATCCTGGCGGTTAAGGCGGTGGGAGGAGACCCAGGGCAAGGGAGGAAAGGAGGGCGGGCCGGGGAGCAGCATGGTGACGGCTAAAGGTGGAAACGTGGGTGATGGGGGAGGGGGCGATAAGCAGGCAGGGGGACAAGGACATGAAAGCCCCAGGAAGCCCAACGAGAGAAGGGAAGAACCGTGCAAGGAGTCTACATAGGGGCCTAGAGTGCGGGCGGAGCGGGAACGAGGCCTAATGGCGGAGGACAGGAAGGGGGAGGGGGACTAGTTGGGGCCTGGCTATTCCTGGGCCGCCCCTTACTCACCCTTCATCCTCCTCGTTCTTGCTGGCATCGATCTTCGCCCCCTCCGACTCGGCGCTGCCCCCTTCGGTGCCTCCAGCCGCGGTTCCGCCCCCGGTCCCGGCTCCGCTTCCCGCCGCCGCCACTGCCCCCTGCGCCGCCGCCACCATGGCTCCCTCCTGCTCGCCCGCTGAGCCGCCTACCGCCGCCGTTGCCGCCGCCGCCGCCCCGTCCCCGCCGAACTGCTCCTCCGACATAGTGCTACTACCTCCGCCGCCGAAGAGACTACACCCGCCGCTGCCGCGAACCGAAACTAGCAGCAAAGTAATCCCCGCCGCTGCCGCGCGCACTCGCTGTACCGCGCGAAGCACACAACACGACAGAGAAGGCGCGCGTGGCTGCAAAGGCTCCTGCGCCTCTCCCTGGCCTGCCCCCCTCGCCTCCCACTCTCGCGCAGAGCGCACTCCCGCTCCCTTCGGCTACACTAAAAAAGAATAAGCAGCGGCGGCCGCTCTTGCCTCCTCCTCGCTTTAATGGCGCCGCCGCGGACCACCTAAAATGGCCGACGGAAGAACGGCGCGTCCCGATCACGTGACGCGCGAGCGCGCCCTTTGCACCTCCCCCGCCCCTTCTACCGCTATTTTTTCTCCCCGCTTCCTCCTCGGTCCCGCCCTCTCGCTCGGTTTTTATACCTTCCTCGCACGCGCCGCACAGCTTGGGGCCTTTAAAAGGAACCGGAAATGGCGTTCGATAAGACGGCCGCGCGAGGATCATCGAGAACAAGGAGCGCTGTTTCGAAGGCGAGGCTAGAGATGCCCCTGCTTCTGCCCCCGCCCTTCCGAGGGTTCCTGGAGTCCGTTCACCCGGCCACCCCCTGCATCAGGCGGGAGCCCGGTCGTCGGTTAGGGGTGTGGTGTCACCTCCCTGAAGACAACTGTGTGCTTGTCGCTTTGGGGTTGTGGAGGGGAGGCGCGCATTCGGCGGCTTCTATGTCCTAGAAATGCCTGGTCGCAGAAAAGAAGGAGGCAGCCCTGAAGTTTCGGCCCCGTGCCTCTGGCTCTGTCCAGAGCTGCGACCGGAGCGCCTGGCTCGCCGTACGCGGCGCGGGGCGCCGCTGCGCGCGTGCATGGACTGCCGCAGATCCTCTGCCCGCTGTGGTCGCTCGCGACCAGGTGACATTGAGGTTTCCCCGGCTGTGGCCGCCGCGCTTTCCGACCTGGGGCCGGCTCTCTAAGAACGCTGACAATTAGGAGTTCTTTTTCTTTTAAGATTTGCTTTACAAATAAGATTGTTCCTTGCCTGATTTTCTCCTGCATTTTTTCGTCTAAAGAAGGAGGTAACTTGCATATTTTAAAGAACTATATTTTGTTTTGCTTTATTTGAAGATCTTAAAACCTACCACGATTCTTTGAAAATACTGAGTGGGAAGTGTGTTAGATCAACCAAGGTTTCATTTAATTTAGCGAGTTTTAGTTTTTGTTCTAAATAGAATATGTAAATTCTGCGAATTATCCTTACAAGGTTTCTGAGTTTGTTGTGGGATTTGGGTATGTTTTTTTAAACACCACTAGGCGTTACATGCAGGGTAACAGTAAAGTTCTTTTTAATAGACCCATTAGAAATCCCAAATGCTTTGGCTGCAAACTAGATTATTCGAGCTTTGGGATTTGCAGTTTCCTGCAATGCACCCAGAAAAAAAAAAAGTTTTTAGGTACTTAAGCAAAAAATATTTGCGTGTTTAGCATGTACCCAAGCACAAAGAAGAAAAAAATGAGTGCAAAATACAGCAAAAAAAACTCGAGTTTAAATATTTGTTTTCCGCTATGTAATGAAATGAATTGTCAATTGAATATTATCCAAAAATCTCAAAGGAAGATTAAAAATATCTAATTTTTATTGTTAATCACGTTAGCAGAATTTACATTACAGAATAATTAAAACTCAGGGGTACAGATAAGTTCTGGAAACGTCTTAAGACTGTAATCTCACTGATTTCCTGTATTAAGCAAATCACACACAGACAATGCCAAAAACAGTTATCTTAGATCAAGTGGTAGTGACTTCGGTTATGTCTTCACCTGTAAAAGTAGTAGACAAGGAGAAAGTGGGTCTTGTGCTCAAGCCAGTATTCTAATTAAGAGACAAACCACCTAAAGGGAGGTGTCTTGAATCTTTTCTATCTTCAAGAGAGGATTTATTTGCTTTAGACATGCCTCACCTTTTAGTAATAGACTTTCCCAAAAGGTCCATTGTAATTAATATGTAGCCCAGTAGTTTCTGAACTTCTTGGAATTTTTTTAAAAATTTTATTTAAAAAATAAGAATGATTTTAAAGCTAACACCTTTACTATGTTACATGAGTATGTAAGATGCATGTCATGCATATCTATATATAATGATCCAAATCTCAGCAACCTATGCTCCTACATCGGCCCAACATTCCCTCTTAGAAGTTGCTTAACTTGAACCTTAGTTCTTTTCACATTCTTCATCTGCCTGGTAAACTTATTCATCCTTCAATAATCAAATGCTGCTTCTACTTCTGTTAAGCTTTTTCTGAACCCCTGAGGCAGAATTAATTATCCATTCTCACAGTCTTTGTCCTTACTTCTGTTATTCTTTATAAGCAATTGTACTAGATTGTGAGTTCCTGGAGAGCTAAGACAGTGTGTTCTGTGTGTTCTCCCAACCTCACTCACAAACATACCCATATGTACATGTAGTAGACTTTGCTAGTTGAATTACTTTGACACATATGACGAAATACTAGATATTTCTAACTAGTTAGATTTGGGACCTTTCAGACAAAGTAGGTACGCTTCCAAAAACTAAATGGTTCCTCACCCCACCATCCCATTTCATCTCTGGCATTAAAAACATTTCCTCAAACCACTTGCTGACGTGGATTCGTTAAGGAGAAAACCAGACCTTTATTTCACATTTATAGGTAAGAATTTAATTTTAAGTGGCTGAAGATTATATACTGGTGCTGTATTAGACTGGCCCAAACCACTGCAAGGAAACAGTATCCCCTCTCAATGTCCATAACATCAAAAATTTCATGGCTTTAGAAGGTTGCAGTGTATTTCAGATAACACACTGCAATACTGGATCCTCATTGAATTCAACCTTTGTGAATAACTGCAGAAAAAATGGAATACTTAGAAGAAGCAAAAAAAAAAGTTCATTTGAGATTGAAACGGAATTACTTTTTTACCCAGGAAAAGTTGTACACACCTAAGTCAAGGAGTCACAGTTTTAATTTGCTAAATATACTCTACAAACAGGGCAGGTATATCCTATGCTGAAAAATTTCAAGTGGAAAATGCATTCCATTTGGCAACCTAGAATAAACTGTCCAGAAGAAACAACAGGAAGAACCCATTTCCTATACAAGGTACACACTTAAGCTCTTCTACAGCCATGTTAAACAGCCACTTACTTACAGAAGCCCATCAGTAGGATTTAAGCATTTTGTTGAAGCATTGGCTTGTGATTTTAGGTGGTTACCAATTGCCAAAAAGTGAACAATCTGTCCTTCCTAGTAGTCGGGAAGTTCTCACTTCACTTAGAGAAAATAGAGGCCCTATCACTGAACTGTCAGATTTTACTTCAGCAAGTCTATTGTAGAATCTGAATTCTGCTTAACCACAGATGCCTGTCTATATGTTGCTGAAATTCAATTAAATGAATGCAGGCAGTGAGCTGCCCTTTTTTTTCTAAACAGGAAAGGGTTAAATGAAACCCACCCACTTGTGTGCTCCAGACAAAAATCAAGGAGTCCTTAATATCACCCAATACAGTCAATCAACCAACTCCTACCTCCAAAATACACCTTGATTTATCTAAATGCTTCATAGAACATAAAATAGTAGGGTTATTTCTAGTTAGGTTTATTCACATTCAATCATGCAACACACAGCACAGGTACATTTCTGGTGCTGACAATGTAAATAAAACAGACAATGGTCTACAGCCATGCCACCCTGAACAAGCCCGATCCCGTCTGATCTTGAAAGCTAAGCAGGGTTGGGCCTGGTTAGTACTTGGATGTGAGACCACCTAGGAGACCAGGTGCTGTAGCATAAAAAATAAAACAGACAACGTGGGTGATCTCATGGAACTGAAATTTCAGTGGGAGAGGCAAACAACAGACAGAATAGTAGTTTTGTGACAATTTTAGTTAGTGATAGAAAAATAATGTGCTAGGGATAGACTATATACTATTTTAGATAGGGAGAATTTAAGGAGGTAACTTTTTGAGTAAACCCTGAAGGAAGACAGAAAGCCATACACATAGCTTAGGGAAGACTAAAAGGCAAAAGCAGACATGTACTTGGTACTTTCAGTGAATGATGGAGGCCAGTGTGGCTGAATACTGGGAAAAAAGCAGAATAGGTCATATCAGAGATATCCAGGAAAAAGGTCACCCAAGACCTTGTAAGCTTCCTTTAGCACTTTGCTTTCATTATAAATGTGATTAGAAACTACATGAGGGTTTTGAGCAGGAGAAGGGAATGACCTGACAAACTTTTAAGTGGCCAGAATAATCCAGATAATTATAATCTGAATTATAATCCACATCATTCTGGATGTTGTATGGACAATAGGCTGGGAGGGTATCAGGAATGAATTAGAAGGCCACTGTCATGAGCCTTATCCGACAAGAGGCAAGTCTACAAATAGGGTATTGTTTAAATGTGGTCATGTAACTTTTACAATAACTTTCTACAAAGAAAAACATGCTCTGATGACAACAAAGGATCATTAAAACAACTGAATTAATGTTGATATTTCCAATAAAGAATAAGGCTATTTTCATTAAGAATTTTTTCCTTCTTTTTCTCCCTCCTTTTGAAGTTCTGGGATGATATTTTGATTAGCTACTGCAGGTTGGATTTTTCCCAGAGCTTTTTCATAATCTTGCTTCAGGCATTACAGTAAGTATAGTATTTTGACTTGAACTGAGTTCCGGCATCTTGGATACTCCACACTTCTTTTTCCAGAGACCAAGACTGAAGCCAAACAGTGTCAGGTTTTGCTTCATAGTGTACTTTTAAGATTGTTTTGCCTTCTAATTTATAATTGTCCCACTTAGTTCATAGGAGCTACTACAGTTTAAGGGAATAATTATTGAAAGGGAACATAATACAGAAAACTTGGGTTTTCAGATTAAGGTTCAACTAACATTGAAAGCCTCAAAAAAAGGCATGTATCTTTTGATTAGAGCCTTGTCCTTTGTTGCAGTGGCTCTGAGTTATTTGATACTCCTTATCCGATACAAACTGCATGAGAATAATCACTTCCTTACATCAGGACCGAGAGTTTTCAGAACAGTTGCTCAAAAGTCACATTTTAAAAAGTGAAACAATCAAATAGTCACCCCAATTAGAGTGCCCCCCAGACTGGATTTCCTTTGTAGATAGAGAAGCCACCTGAACTTTTATGTGACCCTGCCATCCCCACCCTGTGCTGGGAGGGCACCTTTCACAGTCTTCCTGACTGTGGCTGTCAACTCTACCCCTGCGTGTCAAACCTCAGGCAGGGAGAGGAGCAGAGCTGGAGCAGGGACTGGCTCAGCTAGAATAGGTCCAGTCCTAAGGGCTTTTCAGAATTTGAAATCACCCTGGTCCCAGCCCCAAGCCTGGCTCTCTACCCACTGCTCACCTCCCCAAGTTAAGGCTTTAGCCTATCAGAAGTTCTTGATATCATTACTGGGACCTCTAGACACCAACTCTTGTCTGTCAACACCAACTTGTAGGGGGCTTTTAATCTATTTTAACTGGTTCATGTAGATGTTTTGGCTACCGTAATAGACATTTGCTATCTGGGGCCCCCCAACATCAAGAGTTTCCCTTCTCTTAGAAGCCAGTTGGGCTGGTACAAGGGCTAGGGAACAACGAGTCAGCTAATCAGAATGAACTCAGCACCCCTCCCTGGTCACATCATTTATTTTGGGAAGAGCACCAGGCCAAAGTCAGCCAATCACATTGAAGAACTTCTTTTTGACATTTGAGTGAAATACTCTTTTGCATTCTCATCATTCATAAACAAAAGCATGTAGCCAAAGGAACCACCCAGAGCCTTTTACAAGAGAAAGATGCCTGTGAAGTTAGGAGTCAAACAGCACTGAAGAGTTGCTGAGACATGGGAGGACAGGATACCAAGTCCTGGTCACATTCTTTGAGCCACCAGATCAATTTCTGCTTGCCAGTCTCCCTACCTCTAAACTTGGTTAACTCAATAATTTCCCTTTACTAAGCCAGTTTGACCTACCAGTTTCTCTCTCAAAATCAAAAGTTTTCTAACTATGCTGAATTGTCAGCTTTGCATTACAACCTCCCACTTACACCATCTCTGCTTTGCAGAGGAGTAGCCAGGAACATTTCCCAGAATCCCCTTCCTCTATGGTTCTGAGTAGAGTTTGCCAATGAGGGGTACTCACAGTAGATCTGGAAGGCAGAGGAAAAAAGCTTTTATTCTCAGGAGACTGTGACAGCTTCAAAGAATTCTCTTCTGCTAGGAGACTCTGGCAGTTTCCAGCTTCTCAGATCTCGCCACAAGTTCTCACATTGCAGTGGTGACAGCCAAACACAATGGTTTCTCAGATTTCTGTGCAAATTCCTGCTTTGCGGTCAATGTGACCATAAACAGCAGCTTCTCCACAAGCTCTGGCTTCTTAATTTATCTATGAGTTCTGGCTTCATTTGCTCCAATGCTTCAAGCCCAAATCATTAGTGAATGTTCTCTAATCCTGCTGCAGCTCCCAGACATTCACTCCTCCAGCTTACACATTCACTTAACCCATAGTCCCTACATTAAATTTCTTTATTCCAGAATACTTGCAGCAGCATTGTTTTTCCTCACTAGTTATTGGTAATGGAAGTGGTTTCCAGGATGCACAGAACTTTAAGGGTGGGAGTTGGTTCTCTAATTAGATTTCATTAGATTTAAAGGACCCCATTGCCAGTGATAATAGTAGTCTATGGTATACAATGACAAATGGTCAATTATCACCTTGGGCTACCAAGAATTTGCTACAATATGATAACATAGTGGAAATAAAGGGTACAAGGACTGTGGAGTGGGGCGGCCATTTCAGAGTAACACTGGAGAACTTAAAGAAAGAAAATGATCATTTCAGGTGTAAATTCCTACTTCAAGGTCTAGATAAGGAACCAGAAGGTTTCTTACCAGAGGGGCGGGGGAGGAACCTTACCTGATGTAACCACTGGATCAAGATTGCTGAAAAACAAACCCAAAAGTGACCATAAAGATAGCTGAATTATAAAGTAAATGGAATGCACTTTCATGATCTATGTTAAAGTATTGATCAGAAAAGAGTGGAACTGAAAATTAGATGGGGATACTTGGACAGATTTTCCATGAAGCTGAGGACCTCAACCCCTAAAATTTTGCTGAGCCTTCTTTGCCAACAAAAATAGCTTTTCCTACTGTGGTAGGCTGAATGATGGCCCCCAAAGACATCCACTTCTTAATCCCTAAAACTTGTAAATATGTTACCTTATATGGCAAAAGGGATTGTGTAGCTGTGATTAAATTAAGGTTCTTGAAGTGGGAAGATTATCCTGGATTATCTGGGTATGCCCAGTGTCATCCCAGGGTCCTAATATGAGGGAGGCAGGAGAGTCAGAGTCAGAAGAGATATTTGAAGAGGATACACTGCTGGCTTTGAAGATGAAGGAAGGGGACCACATGCCAAGGAAAGCATTTGGACTCTAAAGGCTGGAAAAGGCAAGGAAAGAAATTCTCTCGGCCTCCAGAAGGAACATAGCTCTGCTGACACCTTAAGTTAGCCTACGAAACCTCCAGACCTGTAAGATAATAAATTTGTGTTGTTTTAAGCCTCTAAATTCATAGTAATTTGTTACAGCAGCAATATGAAGCTGGTGCAACTGGAGACTAGCCTCCCCTTGCCTGAAGAACCTGTAAAGACCTATGCTGAAGTAGTTGCTTTGCAGAGGAACGTTGATCCTCTCAAGAACCATACCTATCACCTCTCAAGAACCATACCTATCACCTCTCATTTCATTACTTCTAGACTAATAACTAGACTCAAATCCTGGAAGACCCCAACAGAACAAATACACATTACATAACCTGTGGTGTTGACCATAGTTTCACAAATTTAGAAAGCTACTTGTAAAGATTGCTAAAACATTTCTCAAAGGTGATACAGTATTTGTTCAAGGGACTACAGCATCAACATTTTTTTTGGTCTGCTAATAGTTTAACTGTATGGCTGATAGTCTAGGTGACATACAGCTCTATTTATGGGAGCTGATTTTTTTTCTTCAATATTACACCATGGTTGTATGATAATGGTAATGATCCAGTAGAAAGACAAAAACTGGTGATGTATGTGGAAATGAGAGGATTATTGCAGAAGCCAGATTTTTAAGTAGGTGAGAGGAGGTGGGATCTAATGCACATGATGGAATAGAGATGGTTCTTTTATTGTATAGGAGGGAAGGAAGATTGCATGTTTACAGATGTAGATCCATGAATAGGTTTGGTGGTAAACAGATAATTAGTTCTGATTCCTTTTATTTATTTTTTTTTCAGACAGTTAAGAAATGTCATTAGCTGAGAGTGAACAGGGGTGAACATAGAGAAGATTTAAGAATATTAGGTAAATTGGAAACACAAATTCTCTAGATCCAGGAAATACAGGACTTTTAAAAATGTTGATCAGGACAAGCCCACATAGAAGTTTTTGGATAATGCTAAAATTTTGAAATTTGGATACTGGGTCTCTAAGAAATTGGATAGAGGGTAGGAGCAGACTTTTTGTACCACATGAATCAGAGAAGCTGAGAACATAGGTTTGAGCATGAAGCAGGAGAGAGAAAATGAAGCAGATGTATGGAAAGGACCAGAGACCAGAGGCCATGTGGTCCTGACAAGATGCAAATGGTATGTTGATGACATACCAGTCACTAACTTCTGTCAGCTGAACTTACTCCTTGGGTTATTTGCAGTGCTCCTGGTTCCCCTAGATTCACAATTTACATGAGCAAAACTAAGTAGATTTCTGTTATTGTAACCGAAAACCTTGATCAAGAGCAAAGATATATCAAATGCTATGCTAAAATCAGGATATAGGGTGTATATAGCATTTCGCTAATCTAGTATAATAACCAGTTCTTTCAGAAAATAATTAAAAAGGCAGTGACATGAAGCTGGATAATTATTTAGTGATTTCATGCAGACTCAGGAGACCTGGGGGGGAGAGGGGGAGTGGCGGGAAGCAGTAATCACTACATACAATCCAGCTGTAATTTTTTTAATCATTAAAAAATGTATTTAATTTGAAGAGCAATGTAAAACAAAGACAAATCACTCATAGCTCTACCTTCCTAATATAACCACTCTGAGAATTTTGATGTGTTTCATGTCAGTTTTTTCCCTTATGTATTTGCTCTTAAACTGTGAAATTATAGTGTAAAATATAATTGCATATTCTACCTTTTGATCAGATATTATGCCATACATATTTCCTATGTTGCTGCATAATCTTCATAGCTAAAATTGTAATGGCTAATATTTTATTAAATAGATATACATACCATAAAAATAACTGATTATCTAGGGTCTAGCTTGAAATTCCAAAAATAAATTCCCAAATTATTGAATATGGCTATTTTTGTCACTAAAGAGAAGTTCTCTTTTGTAGGATTGGGAATAATCAGACTTCCCCATTTCCTGCATCCCTCAAGATTAATGTTCACCTTTTTCTTGGATTTATTGTGGGTCAATCACCCTTTGATTAATAATTCAATCTCATAGTTACCCTCATATGAGGGAGATGTTATCCTTCATGGCAGCCATAAATGTTCAGGCCACCAGAAATCCCTAAAATTATACGTTAATAAATTAATAGATTGGCATTTTGATTTTTACAGTGGCACCTTGTGTGTTTGTACAGTGGCAGAATCAGTACCTAGAAATCTGAGAACCAGATTTGGTCTGTGGTGGGCATAGTTAAGTACTGCCACCCTGTGGTCCCTTTGGGGGAGGTTTACCAGCCCCTTCATTCCCAACTCTGTCTTCTGAGCTTTTGCCTCACTGACCATGGAATAACTCAAACCTGAAACTGGAAAACAACAACAACAAACAATTGCAGAATAATTTGCAGGAAGTAGCCAAGAAGAAGATAGAGTGATCCCATCTATACTCATAGCTTCAAATACCACCTCATGCTGATAGCTTCGTGTTTCTGTTCATTGCATTCTGTGTCATTTCAAATGGCATCCATTATACAGATTTAGCATTATCTGGACCCCCACCCCGCCTTCAACATTTAACTTGAAGCCCTTTTGATAAGTTTGGCATGTTTCTGGGAAAATCTGTTTTCCGCTAGTCTTTTAGTGATGAACTCTATCCCTAGCCAAGAAACTAGTTTTCATTATCCAAAGATGTGATACAGGAAACCAGATTCTATGCAGCTAAACATCTGCATACCATATTGTTCTTCCTTTACATTGTTAACCTTCTATTGAAAACAGTTGAGAATACTGTTTGTACTCCTAAGTACTTCATGTTTTGATCCAGTATTTTGAAGTCCCTTAATGTATATCCTCGTTCTCTTCTGTAGTAGGTGTATGACTTTCCCCATAAACCAGTAAAAGCAGATTATGATGGCCAAGTTTGAGGAGACTAGACCATACATCACTTATCAACCAGATACTCCAGGAAGACAGCATATCTCCCCACGAGCCACAGCAGGGACCAAGACTGCCTCTGAGCTCTCCCTCAGGAAGTTGCCAAATATCATTGAACAAAAAAGTAGTTCACCGTGTCCTTCTGTGTGGCAAGCAGCATGACAGGCCTGACATAGTCTACCAGTCGAACAGCTATTCTTTCTGGGCCTAGGAGTCAGTATCCTTACACTATCTACCACTTGTGAAGCTTCATTATTGTATTTTGTTCTATATTATTTTTAGTTTAAAGTACAAAAATAATATGTGAGTACAGTTTCACTTTTAAAAATCCAGAAAAACAAGTATATAGAATAAAAGAAGTCCTCTTCACCTCTAACCCATTCCCACTCTCCAAAAATAGACAAACTTTAGAGTGTTACCATCATTCTGTACCAGCATTCTGTCACCCTCAACACATTGATGTATTCACCAACCAAGGCAGCTTCCACTGAGATTCAGTATTCAGAGTTTTTATTGGGGTCTCACTATGTAGGCATGATTGATTGAATCATAGGCCAGGTGAATGAACTCAATCTCAAGCCCACTCCCCTGCTTAGAGGTCAGAATGTTGGGCTAGCTCAAAGCCTGAAATTTCTAATCACATGACCAGGTGTCATCCTGAAGCTATCTACAGGTCCATCATGAGACCTCTTGGCATAAAATCAGCTATGATCCAAGGGGCTCATGAGAAATAATGACCCTCCTATTACTTGAGAAAGTCCAAGAATTTAGAGTCTCCCAAGAACAAAAGCCAGTCATATTCTTTATTATACAAAAAATAAAACATAATTCTATATAAAAACTTGTGTATGAGTGCTCATAGCAGCATTATTTATAATAGCCAAAAAGTGGAAATAACCCAAAAGTCCATCAGCTAATGAATGGATAAGTAAAATGTATAAACAAATGTTTCAGGGCCTCTCCAGACTACCCTTATATTCCATGATTCACCAGCAGGATTCACAAGACTTTACATACTGTCATACTCATGGTTGAAATTTATCACAACAAAAGAATACAAAGTAAAATTAGCAGAGGAAAAAGATGGATGGGGCAAAGTTCAGAGGAAATCAGGCACAAGCTTCCAAGGGTCTTCTTCCAGTGGAGTCATGCATGGATGAGCTTAAATGCTCCAGCAATAAATTATGACAAAACGTGTTCAATATTGTCTACTAGGGAGCTCATTAGAGACTCAGTGCCTAAGATTTTTATTGAGAACTGGTCCTGTAGGCACCCTCTGCTATGCATGGTACCAAGATTCCAGACTCCAGAGGGGATGAAGGTGATCAACATAAACCACATTGTACAGTTAAGGCAGAGTAAGCCATTCTTACCAGTTAGGAAATGGTAGGAATCTCCCCAAATACAAGTTCCCAGATGCCAGCCAAGGCCCAACCTTGTAAGCAGGACTTTCTAAGGATAGCAATTTGGGGCTTGGTATGTTAACTCTTTTCTGTACACCACAGAATGGAATATAATTCAGCAGTAAAAAGGAATGAAGTACTGATACATGCTACAACATGGACGAACCTGGAAAACATTATGTGAATAAAGAAGCCAGTAACAAAAGTCCACATATTGTATGATTCCATGCATATGAAATGCCCAGAATAGGCACATCTATAAAGATGGAAAAGAAGGTTCATTCCCTGGGGCTGGGAGGTTGGAGGCTGAGAAGTGATGGATATAGGGTTTCTTTTAGGGATTATAAAAATGTTCTAAAATGAATTGTGGGAATAGTTGCACGGCTTTGTGAATGTACTAAAAACGATTGAATTGCACCCTTTAAATGAGTGAATTATATGGTATGTTCTGTGAATTATATGTCAACAAAGCTGTTATATAAAAAATAAATAGAAAGTTGCTGAGTTTAGTATGTTTATAAGCGTCTTTTATTTTGCTTTTAGGAATAAAAATTCAAAAATATTCATGAGCAAAAAGAATAAAATTCCAAAGGAGAATGTAGGAAGGTAGTTAGCTGAGGTGTTATTCTTTCTGGTTGAGTTTATAAGAATCTTCAGTTGATTATATAATTTTTATTGATAAAGTTCATATTCCCAATTATTGAATCAGTTTTTTATTTTAAGGAATGTGTGTCACAACTGCTAATTGACAGTAGTTACACTTGTGCCAGAGGAGAGAAATGCACATATATATGTGCTAGTGGTTTTTATGCATGCCTCTATCCCTTGTTCTCTATAGTGTACTACTATCTAAAATCAAAGGTCCTCTTTTAAATAAAACGTTGTACATTTAAGACGTTCCCTGGGACTTCAGTGATGTTAAGCACATGGCTCTTCTAAACTAAAAATAAAAGTGAAAATTTGAATTCTGTATAGGTAAAATGATCGGATGACACTTCTAGCCCAGAATTCTCAGGACTTTTTACTTCATGAATAAAGAACTAGACATCCTTGGTGAGGACATCCAGAAAAACTGCTGACTAAGTTACCCTACACACCAATTTCCAGACATTTTTCTTTTCTCTCCTTTCATCCCAGAAGTACTATATTGTTCACTTGCTCTGTGCTGTATCTACAGCAGTTTTTCTTATTCATTTGCCAGTGAAAAATTAAATTTCCCATCATCTGTTTTTCCTAACATCCTTCACCTTCCACAACCCAGAGTCCTCAATATGATTCCAAATTCCCACAGTCACTCACTCCTTGCTGCAGTCAGTTTTCCATAGTCCGAAAATTATCCCTACCAACTCACTCTCATTTTCTTATTGCTTGTCTCCCAACTGTTGGCTTAAAAAGATAGATACAGAGAAAGTAACTTAAATATGTGTTTGACTGATAGTCTTTTTAACTTTCTAATGGAAAAGGTAATGCCTATTTTTAAATTAATTCCTTTTAAAATAAAAAATAATGTTTACACATTATAGAAAATTGATAAAGTATAAATTTTGTGTGTGTGTGTTTGCTATTTGGTTTAAAAAAGAAGAAAAAAGTTCTTACTGTAGTTTAAGGAAAATTTGAAGAATGCACAAACTTAATTATTTCCAATTGAGAACAAATCTTTGCATTACTTGATGGCTGTTCCAAGAAGCCCAAAGATATTTTAAGCACAAAAGACATCTTAATATTTTTATTGTTCTGAATATAGGGCCTACTATAGTAAAGATAAAGTCTAGGAGAATTATCAGAGGAGACTATATATGAACAAATGATTTTTTTCTGGTGAATTCACCTTTAAAAGTTCTCAAGTAAGGGGAAAGGAAAGGAAACACAAGGGAAAAAAACAGTGAGTAGGAGCCAGAAGTCGTAGTTTTTAAAACCACAGCAGTAAGGAACAGTGATTGCTAGGAACTTAGCCTAAAAGTTAGGAATTTTAGGTCAAAATTATTCAAGAGTATTCCAGAAGTCCAGAGAATTAATAGAACACTTTGGTGATTAAAAAGTACATCTGATATCTGTGCATATACTAACTTGGTTATTTTCCAAAAAGTAAACCCAAATTCTAATTCGACTCTTTTTTTAGGAATATTATCCATGTAACAACTTGTAGTAAAGAATTTGTAAGCTTTTCTTAAAAAAATTATTTATTTGTTTATTTATTTATTTAACGAAATCCAATATTTCAGCTGTACACTTTAACAGTAAGGCATATATATATTTACACTGTGTTCACACCCGTAGTTAGATTTTTTCTGTCACCACGTATTTCACCCCCTTTTGTAAGCTTTTTTAATGAATAAATCTACTGATGTTGATTATACTTTAAATTTGTTTTTTTACCATTTATAGATTATTGAGTTAATCATACTAAACATTTACATGTGTGTTCAGACATGTACATAAGTATATAAATTTATCATAAAATTAAAGCTTTTAACTTTAAGATAAAGTTAATCTGGTAAGCATATTAAATAAATCAATGTGTTTACTACTTTAAATTACATTTAAATAAACCAATAATTTATTTAAGAAACAGACAAGCTATATCCATTATCTTGTATACAAATTCACATTTCTCTGTAATTATTATAAGTGTAGTCTTTATTATTTTATTAATTAGTACCTTTGACTAAAGTAACCAACTTTTGTTATCTCCAGACACAGAGAAGCCTAGAAGACAATAAACTAAGAATTTAGACAATAAACTAATTTTTTGAGTATATATTTTAGATTATCTTTATAAATTTAAACTGGCAAAACAAACCTATATATGGGATCATCCAAAGCATTGGCTCATTCTGTTAATTTACAGTTATTTTATAATGTTTAAGAATAAGACTAGGGGGTGGGAACAGAAAAAAAAGAATAAGGCTAATTTGAAACTATATTTAGTGACCAAAGTTTTATATCATTTTTTACTTGAAAATTGTTCAAGTATCCAAAGATTATATATTATTATTTTCTTTTATATATGTTATTATTATTTTTTAAGGTCTTAAAATTTTAACTAAGAACTTGGAAGTAATTTTAATTAACATTTAATTAACATGATTTATAATATTATAAGAATTTCACATGATTGAAACCTTTCAAAAGATGCCTTTCATTACATTTTCATTTAATTAAGCACCATTTTATAATTTTAATCTTAAACAATTTTTGGAAAGGATGTTTTTTGACTGACTCATAAGACCAAGATAAAAATTTAGATAAAGTATGAGTTTAACTTTAGTCTTATAAAAATTAAAATATAGTGTTAACATTAATATTATGTAATAAAACACAGCTTATTAACTTTTCATCCTTTCTTTTAGACATTTTTTATTGTTTATATGCACTAAGCATTCTTAGAGTGCACATATGACAACAGAATGATTTTTTTTCTGATCAATTCACCTTTAAAATTTCTCCAGTAAGCGGAAGAAGAAAGAAACAGAAGGGGAAAAAAAAGTGAATGGGAGCCAGCTTTAGATAAATATAATATCATTGAAGAAAGGCTAATAATCTTTTTGCTGCAAGAAGAAAGAAAAAGTTTCAATTTAGAAAAAGCCACTTCTGAAACACACACGCGCACACACACGAGTTGCTACTACAACTGGTTTAAACAGTAACTTGGAGTTTTGACAGTTTTATCAAATCATAGAATAAAACAGCCAATATTTATTAGTACCTTAATAATGAAAATGATGGATGTTTGAGATAGGAGGGAGTCTTTCATTAAATTAAATGATCTTTCTTTTAGAAAGATAAGACAATCTCTTCATGAGAGGTTTTTTTTTTTCTTTTTCATTCTTACACATCTCTAAAATGAACAATCTTAGTTATGTCAATGTTCTTCAGAGTAGCTACTACAATTCCAAACTATTCTCTGAGAATTATGTCAAGAAGTCGTGCAAGTTTATTAATAAGCAGCCAGGGAGAATATGGCTGACAGTTGGTCAAAAAATATAACTTAAAAGAGTTTTGGGCCCTTAACCCTAAGGATAAGTTACATTACCTACTTACTTAAGAAATCAGCGTGACTCTGAAGGGCCATAGATAAAAGTCCAGGTTCAGCACAAAACCCATGAAGTGAAAGACAGAGAGACTTCAAGCAGGGAAAATTCAAGAGGTGTCATTTATTCAGATTATTACTGAGTCGAGGTCTTGGTTCATTGCAGTGCAGGTCTTGGCTATACCATAGGATGTCTTACTAAAAGGAAAAGATAAGAGTTTATAGGATTTGGGGAAAGGGTGATATTTAGGTGAAATTTAAATGAAGCAGTGTTTTGAAATTCAAAAAAGGGAGTTGTTTTGATGGTTTAACTGCACCATGCCCTTGGGGCAAACATTACTTGTTAAATTTGCAGCTGCCTTGTATCTGTTCTAGACTGATTCTTAGCAGGGCATGTTTTTACTTCATCAGGTTAAAAGGCTACAGAAGTGGTGAGATGGCGCTCTTTCTAACACTATTCAGGACAAAAAAAAAAAATAGCACTGAGATTTTATAAACCAATTCTTACTAGTTTAGTATACTTAAGGAGTATAGTCTCATAGATACGTGGTCTTGATAAGCTTTTCTAAGGGGATCCAAGCTAGGGAAAACACCTCAGAACACAACACTGCAGTGTTGGCATACGCAAAAGGGCACAGGCTTTCTAGCCAGACTGGTTTAAATCCTGACTGTAACAGGACAAAACATTGGGGGAGTTCTCTGTCCTTGCTGAGGTTTTCATCAACAGATGTTCATTGAGCAAATTATTCCACACTCTCTAAACTGAATTTCTCTCATTAGGGTTATTGTGAGAATAAAATAGGTTAACAGGTAGATATTTTTAGCACTGTTCCTGTCCCTGCAAACATGCTACCCATTGCCTTGTAATGTAAAGGAAAGTCTGGAGGAGGGGACCCTGGAATGACTGACATTCAGGGTCCTAGCTGATGGAGGAAGAAATAATTGCAGCATCCACAAGGAGAGCAGGTATCTAAGGATAGTCTCTTAAGAATCAGAGATATATGGCATGTTGACTTTTCTTAGATGATCTTTTTCATATTATAAGATTTCTGAAATTAGGATACACCTTGAAATCCTATGTGTACATTTAATACAGTATTTCTTCAACATTTTTGGATCTCTTTATGGCTGCTTTTTATTTTAATTTTTAATTTTATTGCATTGCAGCTAGTGAATATGGCCTGATTTCTGTCTTTCGAAATGTGTTGTAATTTTCTTTGTGACTTAAAATGTAATAATTTTTATAAATATATCTTTGAATCAAGCTTGCTAATTGTATTACTCAAATCTTCAATGGTTTTATTTTCGTTTATTTGATTTATTGATTTTTCTGAGAAAAGTGTATAAAAATCTCTCATTAATGATTAGGATTTGTTAAATTTTCCTTTGTTTGCTTTATTTATTTTGAAGCTATTTCATTTGGTTATTGAGGTTGAAAACTGTTACATCATCCTGGTGTTTTATACTTTTATTAGTATGAAATATTCCTCATTCTCTCTTACTGCTTTTTACCTTAAATTCAATTTTCTCTGTTACCAGTATTATTGGTATTGTAACGCTGTATATTTTCTGATGCCAATATTTTTTTGACCTTCACATATCATTTTCTTTTGGGTATATCTCTTACGAATGGCATATCCAACATTTATTTTACCCATTGTGTCTTTTATCAGGTAAATTCAATTCATTCACACTGTAATTACTATTATGTTTAGACTTATTCCAGCCACTTGATCTGTTCTTGTTAACTTTCTTTCCAGTGATGGCTGACAAATTCTGAGCTGACCCCTTAATATTTCCTCTTTCTCATATTCACACTTTTCTGCAATCACCTACCCTTGAGTGTGGGGGGACTTATTTACTTCTAGCCAGTAGAATACAGCAAAGATGATGAGATGTCACTCCCGTGATTACTTTATCTTGAATAAAACTCACCTTGCTGGCTTACTGAATCTGAATGGATAGTTTAGATTATTGAGATAGCCAAAGCGTAAACTGCTTTGGATGTTTAATAATTTTTCCTCCCACTGTATAAAAGGAAAGTCAGGATAGTTTTAAATTAAAAAAAAAAAAAAAATTCTACTCCATGGTGTTATTTTATTAGTGGTTAATTGGCCAAACTTAAGTGTGTATCCGTGGGGTAACAAATGAATTATGGTATGGCTTTATGATGATTTATTATGTAGCCATGAATAAAATCTTGTTTTGAAAAAAGATCACAGAATGTCAGGATTGATTAGAATGCCATATTTCCACTGAATAAAAGATCTGGTGTGAGAGGAAAACAAAAAACGTTTGTTTTTTTCCCTGTACATCTAAATTGTAGTAGGAAATAAATTTTTTAACTTATTTCACAAAATTGTCATCGGGAAATAAAAACAAAAGGAAAAAATTAACAAAGATAACATTTTCCAACCCATTCACCACCACCACCCCCACAAACATCTAATATGAAATTAAGAGTACTTTTTATGCTGCTGTTTTGAGATTAGGACACTTTTTTATTACTTTTTTTAATCAATAAAACTATTTTAATAGCATGATAACTTGATGAATTATCAATTTTTTATAGCTAAATATAATATAAATTTAAATCTTTCATTAATTTTATGTGGAGAGCAGTAAAATAATTTCCAATGTTTTTCATTTTATTTGTATTTTCTGAAATTATTTAATCTGAATCAATTTTTTATTTCGAAGATGTGGTCACATTTTATCTATATCTAATTTTACCATTCAAGATTTTGCCACTATAATTTCTTTTTATGACCATAATGTCTGCCAAATCAAATTTTCCCAGCTGTAATTTTACGTACCTAAATTTTACCAAAAAGATTTTCTTTGATTTTTAGTTAAGAAATGTTTTTCTTTTATCAATTGAAAGTTTTGTCTTTTAGTTTATTATTTCTACACTTCTCTGGGCTAATATTTAAAATTTTAAATAATATATAAAGATGTGATTTTTTAAAAATTAAATGTGTATCATTAATTTTCCATGTGCAGTTTTAGGTGAAATCATTTTTTTAATAAGTTTATTTATTTAAATTAGTTTCAATTATATAGTACGTTAGACATCTATAATGTTCATAAAATGATATCCCTCCTAGGTTAAATCATTTTTATTTGATATCATTTATACCAGTAATATTCATTTTTAATTTGATCAAATACTGAAAATTTGTATTTTGTTCTTAGAAAATCCATGAGAAAATTATGAGCAATACCTTTTTGATCATTCAGGATACTTCCATTGTACTAGACAGTCTAGTATTTGGCAAATCCGATTTTTCCACATATTTCGGTAAGTTTCTATGTAATGTAATAACTGCCCACTCTATGGCTAATACAAAGAATAAATAGTAGCATGTAATATATTCTAAATGGCTAAAATGACAGAGTCAAAATATCCTACGACAGTAACAAAATTTCAAGGTAAATAATCAAATATCTTTTGTATTTCAGGAACTAACTAGTGTCATAGTAAAATGTAAAGAAAGCAAACTAAAAGAGCTTAAGTTACCATTACATCTCTCTTAAGCTAGAAAACAAAAAAAAAATAAGACCAATGTTAGCAGGTACAAAATTGTTCTAAATGGCCCTTTAGATTATTCAGTCATTTTGGAGAGTAATATGACAACAGCCGTAAAATTATACTACTTTGAGAAATGCGTAAGAAAGAATTACTTCAATTCAAAAGAATAAAGAATATTGTATGAAGATATTTACAGTCTCCTTAATAACAATAAAACTCTGAAAAACCCAAATCATAACCATGATCTTATAAAAAATGGTGGAATGCATACAAGAATATATACTTTTTTATGAACATTTATTTTTTTCACAGTCAACATTCATTTACGTTTTCTCAGAAATACACTACTTTTTTTTCATTTCTTTTTGTATCTCACCTTTTCTCAGGAATCACTTGTCTTCTACATTTAGTGTAGACCAGAATTTCCTTTAGTGCAAACTTTCTTGTGGTGAAGTGTTAATTTCTTTTTCTTTCAGAAAATATCTTTATTCGCCTCCAACCGTGAAAAAATGTTTAACTGCTAGAGAATTCTCAAACACAATTATTCTCTTTTTAAACATTGAATATATCATTCCACTGTTGACTGGCTTCTATTGTATCCATTCAGAAGTCAGAAATTAGTCTTACTGTTTAGCTCCTTCAGAAATAATACTTCTCTCCCCAGTTGCTTGTTATTTTACTTTTTTATTACTTTTCATACTTTCAAATGGAAATTTCTGAACATACACTAGATTAGAAATAACTAATATAACCCATCACTCACTTGAAAAATTATCAATGTTATGCCAATTTGCTTTTTCTGCCTCTTGATTTTTATGTTGTAAATACTATATACCATATCATTTTAGCATAAATATTTTTGTATGTATCTGTAACAGGTAAGAACTTTCTTTAAAAGATAATTAAATACCACTTAATATGTTTAAAAGTTGTCTTGTCATTGTTGATACTTTGCATCTGTTTCAAATAAAAGTATATGCTTTGTATTTATTGGATTGGTGTGTCTTTTTTTTTTAGTAACAACTTTGGAGAGATATAATTCAAATACCATAAAATTTATCTTTTTAAATCTACAATTTTATGGCTTGTAGTGTGTTCACAGTTGTGCAATCATCACCACTTTTGAAACTTTGCTTCACCCAAAAAAGGAATCCCATGTACATTAGCAATAATTTCTCTACTCTGTCTTTGCTTAGGCCCCGGGCAACTGTTAATCTATTTTCTGTCTCTATGTACTTACATATTTTGGACATTTCATATAAATGGAATCATATAGTATGTGACCTTTTGTGTCAAGCTACTTTATTGCTTAGCACAATGTTTTCAAGTTTCATCCATGTTGTAGTATGTATCAGTACTTTAATATTTTTTATGGCCAAATAATATTCTATTGTACAGATATATTACATTTCATTCATCCATTCATCAGTTAATGAACATTTGGATTGTTTTCATTTTTTGTCTATTATGGGTAATGTTACTTTGTGTCTCAGTTTTTGTGTGGACGTGTTTTTATTTTTCTTGATATATACCTAAGAGTGAAATTCCTGGGTCATATGGTAACTCTACATTTAACTTTTTAAGAAAATATCACATTGTTTTCCAAAGTGACTCAACCATTTTACATTCCAACCAGAAATGTATGAGGATTCTAATTTCTCCATATATTCACCAAAACTTATCATCTGTCTTTGTGATTTAGTCATCCTAGTGTATACAAAGCAGTATCTCATTGTGGTTTTGATATTTGCATTTCTTTAATGACTAATGATATTCAGCATCTTTTTATGTACTTTTTGACCATTTCTTCATTTTTTTTGGAGAATTATCTATTCAGATTCTTTGCCCATTTTATAATTGTATTGTCTTTTTTTTCTGAGTATAAGAAAAATTACATATACCTTATATATTCTAGTTATGAATCTTTTATCTGATATATGTTTTGTAATATTTTCTCCTATTTCGTAGATTGTCTTTTCACTTATTTAAGTCCTTTCGAAGCACAAAAGTCTTTAATTTTGATGGAATACAATTTATATTTTTCTTTTGTACTTGTGTTTTTAGAAAATGTTGCCTAATCCAAGGTCACAAACATTCATTCCTTTATATCTATGTTTTCTCCTAAGAACTTTATAGTCTTAGCTATTATATTTAGATCTTTCATCCATTTTGTTCATTTATGTATATGTCTATTATTAGATAGGTGTCCAACTTTATTTATTTATTTTTTTTGCGTGTAGATATCAAATTGTCCCAACATTGTTGGAAATACTATTCTTCAATTGAATTGTTTTGGCAACCATGTCAAAACTCAATAGACCATAAATGTAATAATTTATTTACAGACTCTCAACTCTATTCCATTGTTCTATGTTCTCTTTATGCCAGTACAACACTGTTTTTTTTTTTTTTTTTTTAAAGGCTCAATTCATTTTATTTTTCTTGTATAAAATTATGTGGAGGCTACAGCTGGAGCATAGGTCCTCTGCACTGGATAGGGAGACTTGGTGAATACAGTCTCTTTCCAGAAGTTGAGGTGAAATGTGGGTCTTAGAGATGACATCAAAGGTGGCCTTGGCAAAGTTGCCCAAGGTAGCAGTGCAGCCCCTGACTGAGGAGTAGCAGTTGTGGATACCAGCCATCATCAACAGCTTCCTTGGCAAAGGGTTTGAGACAATGCCAGTTGCCCTGGGGAGCGGGGATGAGGCACACTAGCACAGAGCCACAACAGCCAGTCACCTTGCAAGGGACGGTGTCGGGCTTGCCGATCTTGTTCTCGAGTAGTCTCGTGGCACAGGGACGATGGAGAGCTTGGCCAAGATGATGGCCCACAGATGGCAGTGGCTACTCCTTTGGAGCACTTAACACACAAACTGACATGTCCACTGTAGTCCCCAATGGTGACAAATGCCTTGTACCACGTCCTCTGGCCAACATGAGTCTGCTTTTACACTGACATAATCTTCAAAACCTCATCCTTGAGAGATGTCCCCAAGAAAAAGTCAATGATCTCAGGTTCCTGATGGGAAGGGGAAAGAGAGATCTTCTCCAGGGACTTGATCTTCATGTCTTTGACCAGGCGTCCAAGCTTGATGAGGGGGACCTCCTCCTTGTCTCTGCCTTGCCTCTGTGAGTGCCGGGTGTCTGCTCCAATACACTGCTGCTGAATCCTCCAAGGATGCAGCTGAGGCTTTCCACGACAGGGCCCCGGGGGTTTCTAGGCCTTTACGCAGCACCTGCGTCCTCTGCCTTTTGGTATTTTCTAGGAGAAAAAGCAACACTGTCTTGATTACTGTAGCTTTGTAGGAAATTTTGAAATCTGGAAGCACAGTTCCCCCAACTTTGTTCCTTTCTCCCCAAGGTCGTTTGACTCTTTTGAGTCCCTTACATTTCCATGGGAATTTTAAGGTCAGCTTGTCAAAATCAGTAAAATGTCCAGCTGAGTGTTTGATAGTGATTGCACTGAATCTGTAGATCAAGTTAGGGAATATTGCCATTTTATCAATATTATGCTCAATCCATGAACATGGGCTATATTTCCACATATTTAGGTCTTCTTTCATTTCTTTCAACAATGTTTTATAGTTAACTATTTATGTCATACATTTCTTTTGTTAAATTTATTCCTAAGCATCACATTCTTTTTGAGGCTATCGTAAAAAAAAAAATTGTTTTCTTAATTTTATTTTTGGATCGTTCATTGCTACTATAAAGAGGTAAAATTGTTTTTTTTGTATATTGATCTTGTACCCTGAAACCTTGCTGAACTCAATTATTACTTCTAATTTTTTGTGGATTCTTTAGTACTTTCTGTATATGAGATCATGTCATCTGTAAATATAGTTTTACTTCTTCCTTTTCGATCTGGATACCTCTAATTTCTCATTCTTGCCTAACTTGCCTGGCTAGAACCTTCAGTACAATGTTGATTAGAAATAACAAGAGTTGACATCTTTGTCTAGTTCCTCATTTTAGGAGAAAAGCATTCAATCTTTCACTATTAAGTATAATGTTAGCTGTGGGGTTTTTGAAAGGGCTTTTATGAGGTTAAGGAATTTCCTTTCTATGTTAGTCTGCTCAGGCTGCCAAAATAAAATATTATAGACTGGTGGTTTAAACAATAAATATTTTTTCCCTTACAGTTTTGGAGGCTAGAAGTCCAAGATCAAGGTGCTAGCAAGGTTGGATTCTGGTGAGGCCTCTCTTCCTAGATTATAGATGACTTCCTTCTTGTGTCCTGACATGAACTTTATCGTGTGTGTGGGTGGGTGGGGGGCGGTGAGTAGGGAGAGATTGATTTGCAGTGTCTCTTTTCTTGTAAGAACACCAGTCCTATCAGATTAGGGCCCTACCCTTATGACTTTATTTAACCTTAATTGCCTCCTTAAAGGACCTACTTCCAATAAGTTACATTGGGGGTTAGGGCTTTAACACGAATTTTGGGGGGGTTTGAATTTTGCTGGATTCTGTTTCCTAGGTTTTTTGCTTTTGGATATATATATATATTTTTTTTTTTTTGAGAATTCATAAGAAATGTTGATCTGTAGTTTTCTTGTTGTATCATTTGTCAGGTTTTGATATCAAGGTAATACTGGCCTCATAGAATGAGTTGGGAAGTGTTCCCTTCTCTTTTATTTTTTCAGAAGAGTTTGTGAAGGGTGTTTTAACTCCTTAAAAGTTTGGTAAAATTCACCAATGAAGCATCCAGAGTTGTTTTTTTTTTTTTTTTAAATTATTAATTCAATCTCTCGTTCAGTTATTTTTATTTCTTCTTGAAGTAATTTCAGCAGTTTTTATCTTTCTAGGACTTTGCCTTTTTCACCAACTAATTTGTTGGTATACATTGGTCTGTTGTATTCCCTTACAGGGAAGTTACAGTGTCACAAAGTACACCGTTCTGAGATTCATTCATTAAAAAAATATGTTCCTTGGATTGTTGCAAGACTATTTCCAGAGTTCTGGAAAAAAAAGCATTTTGACAATTTTTTGCCACTGTTCTCATTGCTTTTATGGAAAAGTGAAATTTTGGATGCCCTTACTCTGTTATTCTGGAAGTGCTCCTGATTAATGTGTTATATACCCATTCCATATGATCATTTTTTGAGTTAAAAATGAATAATGATGATTTTAGTACCTCAGACTCTCCAGGAGAGTTGGAAAGCTGCACTTGGGAACTCTTATCCAGGAACTGTTTTCAAAATCAGAAATGGCTCCATAAAGACACCCCCATTCCTACTGCTGCTGCTCCTGCTGTACACAGATGCTACAGCTTTCACCATTGACATCATCAATGCTAGACACTGGATGTTGCTGCTAGAACCACAGCTCCTTTGGAAAAGTACTTGCCACCATGGCTGCCACCTGTTCTTGCATTGATTCCACTAAATTAATTTGATTCACTAGCTTCTGTCTCAAAGTCCTAATGTAGAGAATTCTGACTGAGAGAGCTGAGGTCACACACTTGTGCTCTGGCAATAAGGGAGCCTGAGACAGTGATTTGTAAATTTCTGTATATTAGAAAACAATATTTGTAGAAACAATCATAAATCAAGGATGAATAAATGATTTTCATTGGTTTCTTTCAGGCACTTGAGGCCCTTACCTTTCTAGGACTATCTTAAATTCTGAGATTGAGGTTCCCTTAATCTGGGTTATCTTGTTTTGAGAGCTCTTTAATGGAGTAATTGGGGTATCAAAATTTCCACCTGGGGTTGAACCTAAGCTTTTGACTTCCATGTCCTTATTTCCGTAAGATCATCAAAACCCAGCTTTAAGTGCTGGGCTTACTTTTTTAGGTTTCAATTTTCTCTTAGATTTTAGCCTGGTGGATTTCCCATCTTTTTAGGCTCTTTGTTGTTGTTGTTAAGAAATTTAAAAAATCTTTTTCATCCTGCATTATTATTGTCTTCAGGATTGGTTTGAATCACTCAAACCATATTTGCTGAAAGCAAAAGCAAGTACTTTTTGAAAAAGTACATATATACCTTTACGTAGGTATATGTATACACCTGAGTATATACTCTAACACTATATATAGGACTGTGCTAATACATGGAAATATGAATATATAATGTGAAATCCAAAAATAGGATATAATTTTAGGAGTAATTTATGGAATAATCTGAGAAACTTGGTTGACTTCACAGACTACAATCTCTTTATTTTTTATGCCTACAGCACCTGGTCTCCTAGGTGGTCTCCCATCCAAGTACTAACCAGGCCCAACCCTGCTTAGCTTCCGAGATCAGACTGGATTGGGCTTGTTCAGGGTAGCATGGCCATAGACACCCCTTGGTGTTCTTAATGAAGAGTGATTTCATTTCATCAAGGAGCAAATTTTACACACAGGAGTTTTTAAAAATTCAGATTTAAAAAAAAGATTCTAGCCTAGTAATACTGTGGATCTTGGCCATGGGTCAATGGCAAATCTCTGTACCTGCCATCAACACCAAGACCTTCCTCTCTCAGGATCTAAGATTATATATATATTCCCACCATCAGCAGAGAATCAGAAGTGGAATGGTATGCCTGAATTTGTCATTGTCTTAGACAGGGAATACAGAGAAAATAACCCTTTTGCTAGTATCTGCATCTTGGTGTTCCATGGCAACTAAAAGTAACTTTAAATTGAAATACTGGAAGACCTAGACCATAGTAAAGTTATTCTTAGTTTTGACAGGCTCTAAGTCCTAATGTTTACATCCATTTTTAACTAAAAAATAAATATATGAAAAAAATAAAACTATGTTTTAAATGAGACCAAAGGTACAATTTGGGGGTCTTTTTACTTCTTGTCATTCAAATGCATAATTTAAAGAATTATAATTGTATCCATTCCACAAGTATTTGAAAATATTACTTTTACCAGATTATGAAAAGTAATGCATACTCTAAAATGCCTTTTCTTTTCCTTAGCTTCAGTGATATGCTAAGTATAGTTCTAAGGTCCCAGAAGTTCTCCCTTTTCTGAGGATACGTTCCAAGACTCCAGTGGATGCCTGAAACCGTGGATGGTACCTAACCTGATATTTACTGTTTTCCTATACATACAAACCTATGATAGTTTATGTATAAATTAGGCACAATAAGAGATTAATAGTAACTAATGATCAAATGGAACGATTATAATGATATACTGTCATAAAAGTTAATGGGAATGTCATGTTTCTCTCCAGCAAAAGATTTTCTTCCTCCACAATTTCACAGATTACTGTAGATCTTAGCAACCTCACCATACGATTTTTTTTGAGAATTTTCATCTTTTCACTTAAAAGTACTATGTGACAAAGGCTTCTCTTTGGCATATCTGAATTGCCAGCATTGCTACTCTTGAGTTTTGGGGCCATTACTAAGTAAGAGTCACTGGAACACAAGCACTGCAGTACTGTGACAGTAAATCTAATAACTGAGATAGGCACTGATAATGGGTTGGGAGTGTATACAGTGTGGACACGCTGGACAGAAATGATTCACGCCCCAGGTGGGGGACAGCACAAGATTTTATCACGCTACTCAAAACGGTGCACAATTTAAAACTTATGAATTGTTTATTTCTGGAATTTTCCATTTAATACTTTTAGACCACGGTCGACTGTAACTGAAACTGTGGAAAGTGAAACCGCGGATAAGGTCCTACTGTAGTAGTGAACAATTCTTGGGACTTATTTTCAACATTTTGAAAGTCTGGTAGAAATCACATATTTAAAAAAATCAGCACAACTTAACAAAATCGTTTTTGATTTTAACTGGCATTATAGTAACTTGGTGGCATGATACTAACACATACTGTAGTTCTGACTGACAGCTATATGCCTTTAATCAAAACATCATTACATAATGAGCAATATATTTGACAAGTACAGCCATTCGAAACACATAGTCCATGGGGAGAAAATATTTAAAAGGTTTCCTGGTATTAAAAAATGTTGGAACTACCCTAATACCACGGAGCCTTCACTATGACACTCCCTCATTTCATCTCTCTGCTTGCATGATATATGAAAAACCTGTGTTAATGTCTCATGGTTTAAATAATCAATTCTATAGGGCGTTTTTCTCATGGGAACAAGTAGTTGCTCTAGATAATCCAGGGTTCATTTTCATCAGAGGAACAAGAATCAATTTTAATAAAATCTTACTTTCCTGCAAGATATCAGCACTCATAAATTAATTGTATTAAAGACTGCTGACCAGTCTTAATGCTTAAAATTCATTCCCGGAATAATTCCATTCAAAATCTAGGCCTTAGAGATGCTTGATAGCAGCAGCTTTATAGAAATGTAATAGTATCCAAAATGTAGTAAGTTGGTATTTTCAATTAGCTGACTTCCCAACTTGAAAAATCAGGGGATAGATCAGTTTTTCACATAGGGCCTTTTGTGGGATTGGCCATTACTGTCTCTCAGCAATAGAACAATCACCCTATATTAAGTATTCTGCAGCCAACACACACACAAATATCCAAATACCATGTGAAGAAACTCCCTTTGTGCAACCTCAATAATGCCAGCAAATTCAATATTTTAGTCAGTTACCATAAAAGCAAACAATTTTGAAGTTTTAAATGGCTTTCAAAGAAGTCTATCATTTCCTAGAACTTACAGTTAAGAGACATTGTCTGAAGAGAATCTTTTGGTGTCTCACAAGATTACTATTGGAATATGAGAAAACTTGCCAGCAGGATAGTTTCTCACATAACTTGTGCTGGTCTTTGATAATCAAACTATTCTTACATTGCTTTTTGAAATTCCTAAATTTTAAGTAACAAATCGGATTACTTTGACTACCTTTTTTCACACTACACATCGGCCCCACCACCCTGAGATTATCCTTCTCCTCTTGAGTACTGAGAGGAATCAAACCAGAGATTAAACTGCCACTGTCAAGTAAACCTCAACTAAATCTTCAGAATGTTCAGCATTACTTTATAATCCCCAGAACATCACTATATTTTTTCCTAGTTTATAAAAAGCAGTGGTTGAGGTGTTAGTCAACCAAAACTTGTCAGAATTCCACATCCAATTTGACTAGGTACAAAAAAACCAAAACTTTCTCCACACCAATTCTACAACAGCCCATATTTTTATGGACGACACATTTTAGTTTATAGGTTTCAAGTTTTAGTGCATTGTCTCTTAACAGTCGAACTCATGAAGTCAGTTAAGAATCTACACCACCTTGACCGGAACTCTGGCTAACACACTTAAATGACTAGTTACACTGATTTTGCTCAGTAAAGTGAAACCACAGATGGCAGTTCTATTAGGTTGGAAAGTTTGAGGAATTTTTGGATATTTCCTGGTTTTACTCAATGGTAGGATCAATTCAAATGGTATATTCATCTCCTCTAACTAAAAATTACAGATACCTGCAAGCGTCCTTGACTCACCTTTTTAATCATTTAATCATTTTTTAACCATTTGTGGTTGACCTACCAAATCTTGGCAATGGGAAGTGAAATTTTTCACGTTTCTTTTAAAATTTATGAAGATTAGCAAAGGGTCCATGGTGAGTTAATTACTATGGAAGTTAATTACTAAGGTTTCTGTTAGGATGAATACCACCACTTGGACTAGGCTAAAACAATTCAGGAATACTCAAGACATACAAGCTAGCTTAGAACGTTTATCAGTTACTTGGGATTTTCTACCTCCGCCCCTTCAATTGTCCAATAGCTTAGTTCTTGAATACTTAGGAAGGAAACCTTGACACTAACTTTACTGTTCATCGAAATCGAAGTGCCCACAGCACTTAGCCTTGGCAAATTTATTTGAAATTTACTTCAGTTGACATTTAATACAGCCTAAAATCTAGTTGAGTCCAAAGCCCCTGGGGGTTGGGGGGAAGGGAAGTATCGTCTCACTTCCCTTTCAACTCTTTTTAAGAGAACTAAATCTCTAGATGTAGTATATTTCTTAAGTCATATATTATCAAAACTTGATTGAAAAGTTTGGATTTTGTTTTAAAAGCCTTTATTCATTTTTGACCAGGGAAAGGACAATCTCAATGCCAACTTGTCACCTAATCATAAACTTCAACTTACAGGATTCACTGCCCTGAAGACACTGTACCTACTGACTTTGACAACATAACTTAAGATGGAAAGTATCCCTTCTGTCCCTTAGGGTTACGTTGAAAAGAACAGAATCCTTCGAAATAGCCAACATTGGTGCTTGGCCTAGGTTAAGGTGAAAACAACAAAACAGGAGCAAAACAATGCTAAGAGCATTTTAACTTGATAGTCCAGGGAATACAAACATCATTAACAAAGAAAAGTTGCAGGCACCCAATAAAACAAAAAAGGCAGGTTCATCAGCATAAATTTACACTTGGTTGAAAAGTGCAGATCAACTATTCCACATGTGAACATGGATGCCAATCCTAGTGGCTAAAAAGAACCAAAGACAAAACTTAAAAACCTTATTAAATCCAGTTAACTACACTGAATACAAAATTAAAAGCTTGGATTTACCCAGGAAATCATCCAAAATCTAGAGCTAAAACTGCTTTTTAATGCACCAAGAACTGCTGTAACGACAGGACTTGGTCACATCTAGATTTGCATTAACATATGGAAGATTTAAAGCATTTCTTTTCCTACTACTCCTATATCTGATTATGGATATGCTTAGCTACTTGACTCATGCACTAACTGCATTAATAATGATGAAATCTACTATGGCTTTTTCTAAAAGCTCACACATGACAGTTAATATCCAATATAGCTTCCTAAGAACACTGCAGAAGAAAACACTATTGAGTTTAGTGCTTGCTGTACCATACCAAGAATACAACAAATTTACTCAGCCAGTACCTCAAAAATATCTCAATCTAGTAACTCATACCCACCTGCCAAAATCCTTTTCGTAACTATTTTTGATACTTTCAAACCACAGCTCCTATAAGTTTAACAGTGCCTTTTCCTTGGGTATACCTGAACATTCTAATCTAGAGTTAATTAAAATTATGGTATTATGATTACACAAAGGTGTTTTTAACCTACCAGTAAGAAGTATTTATCAAATCATAACAAATGGCTTCCCAAAGACCAGAACAAAGCAGAATCTTTCTGTTCAATAAAAGGAGCTACCAACATGCTTTGTGCCATTCAATAGGGCTACTTTTCTTCAGAATGTAATTCAGAAGACTCGTGGTCTACTAGAAAGCTTACACTATCACAACACTATGACTATAACATGGAGACTTTCATGACAGAGACTCCAGATATACAGAGAGGAAAGCACATTTTAAGTATTGTGAAAGCCTCAGTTAACAGGGAATTGAAACTGAGAGCATAGAATACATCTAACAAAAAAGGGGAACAGGGTGACACTGTAAAGCTGGCTATTCACAAGGACCAGTTTCTCCCTACAGACCAATACCCCTTACAAAATAAACTGTGCCTTTATTATTGCTTATTTAAAATTACACTTTTACAGAGCTATTTAGTACCTGACGCAGAAAAACAATGACATAAGGAAGCATTTATTTGAGGTTTAACATGAAATCATACAAATAAAATTTGTATAAACACAAATCCACATCGAGTCATAACACAGATAGCAAAAGACAAAGTAAAAACAAAGAAAACTAATTGGCGGCTATATACAGTTGGACACAGTTGTGTCTTGTACACTAGAAAGTCTTTTACAAAATAATCATCTTAGATCAACAGAAGACCAATCTTCAACGTCGTCCTGCAAGATGGGTTACTTTAGCAATTTCCTCCTAAAAACAAAAACAAAATAGCAATTAGATTTGTACAACTCTGACAGGCTTTCAAAGGTCCACTTTCATGAATTGTTTTAAGTCCTCAATTTATTCTTTTCTTCAATAATTAAAGATCACATGCATATCCATTGGCAAAATGCAGTTTGGGTAATCAATAAATTCACCCTGGAGTTCCCAAATGATAGAAAAGAATCTGGGAATTGAATCTTCCCGTTTAATTGTTGCTAGATTAAGGTCTACAATAAGCATCTCTAGTAAACCAAGCAAAATGCTTTTACAAACATGAATTTATAATGGCTTATTATAGTGCAAGAAAACAAATTGCTCTGTGCATATGATCTTTAATTTTTGTCCCAGATTTTAAAGTTCTTGTTTTGGTTTGTAGATTTCACTATTAGCTATAAAAAGAAAAAGCAAGCATTAAATCTTAAAGAATGAACACTTAAAATGAGGCTCCACAATTGAAATACAACACTAAACAGAAGACCAAAATGATTAAGCTGTAAAAAGGCATTTATGCACTTTAACTCCTGTAAAAAACCATTTAAGTTAAGTTTAGACACTTAATCTTCAAAAAAGATTAAAAAAGAAGCCAAAGTCTGAAGTTTTCCACTTTAATCTTTACGCTGGTACATGAAGTTGGAAGAGACCATACCACAGGACAGCGTTTTCTGGTGTATGCCTTGCGCTCTGCCCGCAACGTGCGACCCCCAGAGATAGACGTGGTCAGGGTGACACACGGCCTGCAATGAAGTTCCCGCTGGCGGGTACAAACAAGGTATAATGTCAGAGTTAGAAGACAACATTCGTGTTTTCCTTAAGTTGTACCCATTTCAGTACTTTACCTGTTAACAGTTCTAAAAAAGTTTAATTATTCCTCTAGACCACCTGGTACACAAAGCAAACAGAAAAACTTGTAAGTTTTTCTGTAATACTAAAGAAAGTGAGGTAAAACTTTAAAGTTAAAGATCTATAGACACTTTAGGCAAAACAGGCTTATAAAGCAATTAAAAAATTAACAATTTAGTAAAAACAGGCTACATAATATTTTGTTTTTACTTGTTTTTCATTTGTCTATTGATCTTTAAATTAAATTAGACAGTTCCACTGGTGTCTTGTACTCTTATACACACCTGTTTTCTCCCCAATGTCCTCCTTTAGTATGGCTGATAATTGTTTTGGTGATTGCCACCCCCTCGAGACGCCTTGCCATAAGTGCTCTGTTGGCCTATTTTGTAAGACAAAAATTTTTATTAAGATTAATTTTCTATGAAATGCATAAAACTGCATGCCAACTATAAAAACATTTTAATAGCCATTATAAACTAGCCATATCACAAATTCTTGAATATTTGTAAAGTTTCTCTGTATTAGTAATAATCACCCTACCAAATGTCTCAAAAATTTAACTCCAAACACTTTAAAACATAGAAAATCCACAGACATAATCAATTTTAGAATGGGATTGTTAATTTAACACTGAATTTTAATATCACTGGTTAGAAAATTAAGTTAAATGTTCTTACCACTGTAGTCTGTATATCCCTGTCCATATCCATAGTTCCCATAGTTATACCCAGTATAATCATAGCCGCCATAGCCACTATAATTTTGATCACCACCATAGGCACTATTGTAATTTCCATATCCTTGATCATAATAGTTATTAAATCCTTGGTTCCAGTTTTGGCCCTGACCTGAAAAGATGCACAATGATTGTTAGAAAACAACCTTTGACCCCCAAACCTAACATTAAACGATGCTTTCCTGTCTTTCACGGTGTATTTTAAAAAGGCAGAATGGAAATCTATAATGACATCTGAGTGTTTTAAAAAAGGGGGGCAGAAAGTACAATTGTGCCAGTTTCAGGCTTTCTAAATTTAATGGAAAATCAAGGCAAAGGCAAAGACAAATAGACTGTCTAGTTTTATAATAAGGACTCATGCCCAAGAAAACTTATCACACCAAGATGTATCATGTAATCGTAACTATATTTAATGCTATTATTTTCCCATCAGTGATGACACCATAGTGGCCATTCTTTGAAGAGGTGAAATCAGTAAACTCAATTATCAAAGAAGCCCAGCTAATATAGGCATTTTCCACGTTGAAACAATTTAAATTTGGCTATACTTTCTCATGGGCTTATTCATATTTAGCAATTTACAGCTTAAACCACTGAGTCATTTCCCAAGTATTAAATCTCACCTCGGCCTCGACCCCTAGTACCACCTCGTCCACCAGCTGCAGCACCTCTTCCTCCTTTTTGTTGTTGCTGTTGCTGCCTATATACCTCTTTGGGTTGTGCAACTTTGATTTCACACTACAGACAAATTTTTAAGAGCAAACAGAATTGTTACTGAAGTTCAAATAATTAAGCCATTTTATTCTCAAAACAGATTGAGAAATTCACTAATAAAGCCCCAAAATTTCCACTTAATTTAAATAGCTTTACCTTCCCAGAACCAATTTGATGATATCTGCTTTCTAATAGTTTCTTTACTGGCTCTTCATCTGTGTATGTGATAAAGCAAAATCCTCTTCTTTCATTTGTTTTTGTATCCATGGGAAGTTCAATATTTTCAATCTGAAATCAAGATGAACACTCAAGATCTAGTAATGGTAAAAAACTACCAAAAGGTTTTAAATACCACAGGTCCTTTCAAGTTTCAACATAATCACATGGTGTCTGCATAGAAACTGCTTTAATAACTGATCTAATTTGTTTCTTCTCCTAAGCATTTAGAGAGAGGAGGAAAACCTCATTATCACTTCATACTCAATAAACGCCACTAGTTATAAGTTCAAACACTTAACTACACCCAAGCACCCATGTTTTAGCCAAAATAAACTAGATATTGGTTTCTATTACAGCACAGAAAGCAGTGAGTAAAGCATGGTAACTGGAAGGAACCCGAGCAGTTATTTAATCCCACCCTCACCTGACGTGTGAATTTGTTTTGTAATATGTGGGTCATGGATGAACAGCACAAAAACACATCAAACATAAAATACACATAAACACAGAGCGCACCTCTCCAAAGGCTCCAAAATATTCTTTAATTTGTTCTTCAGAAGTATCTGGGCTCAATCCGCCCACAAAAACCTTTTTTGGGGGTTCCTTCCCCTTTAAAGCTTTGGCCCTTTTGGGGTCTATCAATTTGCCATCCAGTTTGTGTTCCTTCAATTCCAAAACCTAGAAAAGATTTTTATTTAGCCTGACAGCAATATACAACCAATCCTCTGAACAATTTGCAAAATGCACATAAAGCAACACACAGTCCTACCTTATCAACACTAGCAGCATCTTTGAAAAGCACAAATCCAAATCCTCTTGATCTTCCGGTGACTGGATCTGTTTTAATTGTGCAGTCTACAACTTCCCCAAACCGAGACAAATATTCAGTCAGATCTTTCTTGCTTGTATCCCAGCTCAAGCCTCCAATAAACATTTTACTAAAAATAAAAGTTATTTTTTTAAAAGGTTAGCTACAGCTCAAACGATTACTTCGATCCTGATTACATTTAACCATGAAATAAACACGGAGTTTAACTTCTAAACCCATGTAATTTAATCCATGTTTTCAATAGGCCACAAAAATCCCAGAATTCCGTCGAGATCACTTATTCAAAACATTTAACAGCTTGCTCTCCAAACTGCATAACGCAAACTTTAAACGAGACCAACAATGTACGTTAAACATTATTTTAGTTTAGGAAGTCCAACCTAAATAATCTCCCCACAATTTAGGTCCACCCTCTTCCTCTGTCAAGCCAACGTTCCATCTAAATAACTCATCATAACGGATTCTGGGTATCTGGTGCCCAAACCGAGAGTTGTAAACATTCTCCAAGAAAACTGCGTTGAGCCCTAACAGAGACACAATGAAGAGGCGGCGGCAGCTGCAGCATGTGGCGCAGCGAGGCCGGCCCCTCCCCCTCGGCCCCACGCGGCGCCTGCGCATTCGGGCCACCGACGCCGCCGCCCTCCGCCTCCAACTCCTCCACCCTTCCCCCACCTTCCGCGGGCCTCTCTAGTCACCCCGTCTCCTACTTTCCTCTTTCCTCCAAGCTAGTGGGGCTCAGCGGGCACGCGAGGAATCGACTCCGGGCAAGAATGTGGGCAGCGCGCGGCTCTCGAGGAAACAAGGGTGCGCATGGCGCGCTGGGGGACGGAGGGGAGAAGAAAAGCGTGCGGTACCCGTCATCTTGCTGGTTCTTGCTCGCATTGATCTTGGATCCCTCTGCGAATTCCTCTATGTTGCTGTACTCGTTCATGTCCTCCATGGTGGCGGAGTTATCGGCCGGGGGGTGCTGGCGCGCAGTCCGAGTCCCCGCAGCAGCAGCGGCGGAGCGTTGTATGGAGCTGGATTTAAAATGGCGGCGGAAGAGATCCGGGCGCCGCCTGCGCCCTCCCTTTATAGCCGCCCCGCCCGCCAATCGGGAGGGCTGCTGGGCGGTGACGTGGCGTTGGGCCCGGCGCGCCCCCTGCCGGGCAGAACTGGGAGCGAGCGAAGGGAGGAGTGGGGCGAGCTGCCTCGGCGCCCGCGGCCGCCAATGGGAAAGGCTGCGGGAGGCTAAAGTAGCGGGAGCGGAGGGGAACAATGGCGGCGGCACATGGGAAAGCCGGGGCGGGACCTCCATCGCGGCCCTCCGGTGAGGAACGAAGTCGAGGGTGAAGGGGACGCGGGTTTGGGTTGAGAGAAGCGTCAGAAGAGAAAAACGAAGGGTAGAAAAGTCCTGGGGTCAAAAATCCCGAGCAACGCCGTCGCAGGGCCAATTCCCTCTTGCCTTGAGAGCCTTTGTCTCTGGCGTCCGGTCCAGCCCACTCCTAGCAAAGAGCCGTCAACCCCGCCTTTTTTCGCCCTTGGTCCACCAGTGCGGAGCTGCTGCAGCGGCTGCTATCGATTAGCACCGTAGCCGGGCTGCTCCGGAAAAAGGCGGACTGCACTCAGCACCGGCGGCTGAGGCGGCGAGCGCGCTTGCCCGTCCGCCGCGCGCACGCGTGTTTTGTCTTCGAGCTGGCTGGAACCAGCCGAACAGGAAGCGGGCGCGCGGCGGCCCCTCCGGGCAGCTGCGCTGCGCGGGCGCCTCTTCCGCTACCGCCGCAGGCGCGCAGGACGAAGGGAGCGAGTCTGCTGGGCGATCAGCCGGGCTCAGGCCAACGCAGTCAAGTCAACCAGAACCCCGCACGGCCGCTTTTGCGGGCTGAGAATGGGAGGAGGGCCGAGGGCCGATCAAATTACTGTAAATATGCAAAAGCGGAAGCATTGGGCAGGGAGAGGGCTAGGTGTCGTAGGGGGCAAGGGGCACTCACATCCCCGGCGCGCCACTCGCGGGGCTCCCGTCTGCACGTGCCCCGGGCCTCTCCCGCTCGCTCAACCAGTCTGCGGAGAGCGCGCGCCCGCCCGCGTACCCGGCTCCCGCGTTCGCTTCTTTGTTCCCGCCCACGCGAGGCCCATTTTGACGGATCGGGTTCGAGGCCCTCTGGCGGCCAATCAGTGTCGGCGCTTTTACCTCCTCCCACCCCCCTCGGAGCCCCGCCAGGGCCGCCCCTTTCCCTGCCCACGTGGTCTCGGCCTCCAGCCCTGGGCAGCTCCTGAGCTCAGGTCGCTCGCTCGTGTGGCCGCCTTCTCCAATTTTAGGGGCGTGGAGTTGGCCTCTTCCCCTTGTGCTTCCGGCCGCACGCGGTTTTCCGCTCCAAGATTGTTGCGGAGCCGTCGGATGCCCAGGACCGTGCTGGGGGCGAAGTCGGCTTCGTCCTCCGCCCTCTTTCCTAGTAGGCCGATTCACGTAGTAGCATCCGGTAGGGAAATGGTCGTGCTTTCGGTGCCCGCCGAAGTCACTGTGATCCTGTTAGATATCGAAGGTACCACAACCCCGATTGCTTTCGTGAAGGTGAGGGGCGGAAGGGAGCGGGGAAGTTACTTATGCTTAAAAGCAAAGAAATTTTTTAAGTATTGCAGACCTTGCAATAGAAACACGCGGGGTAGAAGGGGTGGTGTGGCTTTGTATCCGCTGTGGAATGGAAGGAAGTAGAAAGGCTGCAGCGGATTGCGGGGATGGTTTTCCTCACGGCACCATCTTCACTCTCCCAATCCCTGCCTTTGGTTAGAGATAAATGGGTAAGAAGGGATGGAGGTGGTTGCAAAAAAAAGGCGGAGGGATGGTCGGCCGTGGCAGAGTGAGGCAAGGTGGGCGCCTTCCGCCAGGCAGGTGTGCGCCGGGTAGCCTCCCTAGGTGAGCATCTACTTTGTGTTTGGTCTGACCTGGCGAGGTGGTCGTTGCGATCTAGTGGTCCTTGTGGTGCCTAGTCCCGCAAAAATGGAAGACGGAAGTCATGATGACTTTTCAGATAGCCTGGTTTCTTGTGCCTTGTCCTATAATCTGTTAATTATTTTCGTTAATGTTAACTATTAACCCAATACAATATTAACTTGTTATTGTATTAACTTATATTGTATTAACTTACCAAAGCAGTGTTACTAAGAGTGTGTTCATCTAAACGTATGCTCAGAAAAGCATTAGGTCTGTGTGGGTGTTTATAGTAATTATACAAAAAAGGGTTCCATTGTTATGCACTTTTGGGAAATGTTCTGTACATGTTCAACCAGGTTTCTTTATTGCACTCCTCAGCCTTCAAATTATACACACACGCACACATATCCTTGTGAGTCTTCAAGAGAGTAGCATTTCACAAATTTATTTGAACAAAAACGAGTATCTTTTGATCACCTTTTAAAGAGATGTTAAGTTACATTCTTGACTCTCTGAACATGGAGCTGGGAATTGGGGATTAGTCACATTAGGTGTGTGAATTTGTAGCTTCATTTCCTCTGAACAATGAAACACAGTACATGCATGCGACTTGAGTCATCCTCAAAATCTGAGTATGCAGCTGTTTGCATTTTACCGTTAGGAAACCAAGGCTCTGAAAAATTGAACAATATGCCTGGGTTTGAACCTAAATTGTCTAACTCTTTCCATTTATTTTACTCCATCTTGTAAATGAAAACCGCAGTGCTTTTTCTGTCTTTGCGTTGTTGCTGTGTGTGTTAAATGACACAGGTGATGAGAGCACTTTAATCAATATGAAGTATATGGTAACAGATTTCACTTTATACTACTTCTTAGTGATAAGTTTAGGAGTGAACCAGAGTTAAGTACAATTGAGTCTATATATTTGGAAATTTGGTTCTACAGTCAGCGGGAAAATTGAATATTGTCCAAAATTGCCCTTGAAATACTCTTAGGAAGTCAGTCCTCTTTAGAGGCTGATTTCCATCTTTCAGTAAGTCATATAAAGTCATTTTTCCTTTAGGATTGAAATAGTACCTGCTTCTTCCCTTGAGCACCAGAGGAAGTAGTTTATGATTAAGTGATGTGAATGGAAAAAATGTCAAACATTAGCCTCACACTGAGCCACTTACCCTAAGAGACACAAGGGAAACTGAGACTGTCCCAGGGAACAGAACACCTTCATTTAATGGAATGGCAGACAGATTGCCAGCACTGGTTATGTTATATTTTTTTTCCGTTTCTTGCTCGCTTGCTGAGAAATTTCAGTTGAATGTGTATATGATGTAGCTTAACAATATAGCACTAACAGTCTAGGATCTCTTCCAAGATTCCCCTACCTCATCTGAGAAGTTCTGTTCTTAGACTCCAGGCAATAACACACAACGGTTTTACTTACCAGCTATTCTGTCTTTTTCTGAGTCAAAGAATTGTCAGATTTCTAGCTCTGGTTTAGTGAATGTTGCAGCCAGCTAATTAATTTCTCCCACGAGTCAGTTGATACCTGGAGGGATGTCCTCTGTGAGTATAGTCACAAATTGTTGGGGGCAGAGCAGAAGTAGAACCCAGATTTTCTTAGATGTTTCCAGTTCATCTGAGTCCTCAGAGCTCCTGTCTCTCATTGCAGGACACATGCCCCTGAAGTTTTTCTTTTTTGGTATTGACTCTGATTCTCTGCAGTGGTGCTCTCCCAACATTTTTTGGTTATGTATACTATGAGCAGAATTGCAGCAGGCACTACCAGTAGAATTTATAAATTGTGTACACATATTGTGCTATTATTAAGTTATAAAATAAATTGGAATTTAAAGGTGAGATTAAAATAAGTGTAGATGAATGTTGTTATATCCTCTTCCCTTACCCCACTGATTCTTTTGCTTGTCCCTGGTATGAACTTACGGAGCTACCTATTGATCTTTGTCTCTGATGTAATATTCATTTTGTGACTTTGTACATTGTATTATTCCAATGTGTTTAATCTATAAGCTATGAAATAACACCATCAGTCCCTGTGGTTATCCTGTCAGGAACCTTCAAGTGCTGTTTCTGAGTTTGGGGAAAATGATCTCTTGTTCCTGAAAATGCTCTAAAATTTGGTGGCTTTCCTGTTGTTATGTGTCCTGTTGTTACACGTAACAGCAGTTGCAGTAATATTCTGTAAAGCCACCGAGAATACCACATTAGCAAATACTGAATCATTGTCCATACAGGGGTAGATTCTTGTGAGCCTGTGGTCACATTTTCATCAGGTGATCAATATATAACCCTGTTTTATGTGTGTTTCTATTGTCTTATTTAATACACTTGATTCATTAACATTGAACTCACAGCCAATGGCACTGTAACTCATCCTTTAACAAAGTTTATTTAACACATTTTCTCCATAAGACACATCAGAGCTTTCTTAAGCTTAGTAATAACACTAGACAGTGCTACAGCACTTTGCTTGGCCAATTTTAAACTGCAAAATCAACAGAAAGCATAAAATGTGAAAAATGTGGCACTAAATAGAATCTGAAAAGGACATTTGTTTAAAATATGAGAGTACAAGCATCACCTTGTACTGGGAATGTGTACATCTGGTGTTTCAAGTTTTTTTGCCACTCTGCACATGTACCTGACCTTGAATGATGAGCAAAGTGCAGTGAGTATTGATTTTGGGGTTACAAATTAATTTTAGTGAGTAGGATTTGAAAATACAGAATCTGCAAATAATGATGATTGACTGTATAGAGTGATATTTACAAGGATAGTCCTGGAGATTGCAGGTCTGGATTAGCATTCTGGTCCTCCATGCATGATTTATATAGCAAGTTAGTTAATATCTCTGAGTCTAGGTCCTTTTTTCCTCAGCTGTACTGTGAGAATCTCAACTTCATAAGGCTAACTTGAACATTTAATGAATGCTTAGCTCTTGAAAAAACTTTGTAGAATAAATGAATATACTTACATATTTTATCCGCCTTTCCAACAAATATTGTCAGGTAGTGTGCGCGTGCAGGAGTGTTTCATTTAAGGCTTAGGAAAACTTCGTGCTTGAGATAAAACCTTTGCAATAATTAAGAAGCTTCCATTAGCCAAATATAAATCTTATGAGACTATTTGTTCCTAAAATATATTAAGTGGGGTATGGTGAGTACCCTTGCCAGTGGCTCTTTATAGCTGTGCTTCTCAGACTTTGATGTGTATACAAATCTTCTAGGGATCTTACTAAAATGTAGTTTCTGATTCAGAAGATCTAAAATGGAACTTGATATCTAACAGGTTTTCCTTGAACTTCTAAAAGGTTCCCAGGTGATGCTGATGCTGCTGGTCCATGGACTGCACTTTGAGTAGTTAGGCTTTTTTTGTAAGTTCTGCCTATGTGTAGGCCTGTTAGTGTTGCTCTTTTCTAGTGGCTTGTTTGAGGTGATAAGGCAGATCAAGCAAGAGGGGTAGATGAATTGGAGGTCTGTCATCAATAACAGAACCAAGACCTCTTAGAAGTCAAGTAACTTGATTAAGGATCAGTGAGGCTCTATACAAAAGAAAGCAAGGTAATGAAATAAGCCTGGTAGACACCAAAATTAAGCAAGTGGTCATTTCCCCGGATTTTGTAAATTGTCTTCTAGAAATGAACTGTAAAGCAAAACACCTTTCTTAAAGGACAAATTGAAAGGAGTTAGGTGTTTTTGTAGGAAAGCAGGATAAGAGGCCTGAAAAATTTTGACAGATCTGTCAAAATTCCTTTATGGATCTCTCCACTCCCTAACTACTACCATCTTATGTTGATTACTAGGTAATTTGTTAGTACTAAACATTTCATGAATATCTGTGAACTAGAGAACTGTGTAATAAGCCTTGGGGCATTCTAGTAGGTGGGCAGGTAGTGTATTGCTAAACCTGTTGTATTAGTTTCCTGTGGTTGCTGTAACAAATTACCACAAACTTAGTGGTTTAAAACAATACACATTTATCATCTTACAGTTCTGGAGGGTCAGAACTCTGAAATGGTCTCACTGAGCTAAATATCAAGCTATTGACAGGGCTGTGTCCTTTCTGGAGACTAAAGGAAATTTCCTTGCGTTTGCAGCTTCTAGAGGCTGCCTGCATTCCTTGGCTCTTGGCCCTTTTTTCTTTTTTTTTCCCTTTCTTAAAAAGTATGTATGTATGTATGTATGTGTGTGTGTGTATGTATGTATGTATGTATGCATGTATGTATATCTATGGCCCTTTATTTTCAAAGACAGCAGTGTAGCTTCTGCTGGTTGATGCATCTATCTTTCTCTGACTCTGTCCTGCTTTCTTCTTCCTTCACTTACAGGGATCCTGTAATTGTATCAGGCCCAAGCACATAATCCAGGATAATCTTCCCATTTTGAGATCCTTAATTTAATCATATCTACAAAGTCCCTTTTGCCATGTAAAGTAACATTCACAGGTTTTGGGGATTACGGCGTGGACATCTGAGGGTAGGGTACATTATCCTCTCTACCACACCTGGTTAATACAAACGTTTCTGGCTGATAGATTCCTTTATAGGTTCTTAGCTCCAGTTTGTTTTGAAATCTATCATTTGTGAAGTTGGATATGGTAGATAATTTAAAAAACTTTTTGACTTTTTTTGTTGTTTTTTAAGAATTGTTTTTATGTTGTTTTTTAAGAATTGTGTTGTGGAGGTTAGTAAAGACATTATTTAGGGAAGCGGTCTCCAAGCTTTTTGGCACCAGGGACCAGTGCTTCTGTGAGAATCTAACACCTGATGATCTGAGGTGGAGCTGAGGTGAGGATGCTAGTGCTGGGGAGTGGCTGCAAATACAGATGAAGCTTTCCTTGCTCTCCTGCTACTCACCTCCTGTTGTGCAGCCCCATTCTAAATAGATACTTGGTAAGGTTTTGAATGAGACTAAGGGAAAAGAAGAGATATCAAGCCAAACTTTATTAGAGAATATGAGTTAAGTAGACAAATCCTTGAGCCTGTAACTACTAATTACTTGAAGTAATTGAACATCAGAATGATAAAGATTTTGATTCCCTTTTGAAAGAGTCCTGCTTTTTTTAAAAAAAGTTCTGCTTGATTGCTTTTCTGGTGTTTAATAAATGTCTTTTGAATACATTTTATGTTAAGACATTTTTAGAAAAAGCTAATACATTCTTGATAGGTTATTAATGCTTATAATTTATTCTTTTATGTTCTTTCATAGTCTAACAGTATTTTAGGAGATAATAAACAGGATATGTTGAAGTTGACATTTTTTCTCATGAAAACTACTATTAATTTTATGGTCTTTCTAGGAAGAGAGCTTGTGTTGTCTTACATTATCTCCAACTTTGGTTAAACATTCATTCGAAAAGTATTATCACTTCTGATGTTCTCAGCACTGAGAAATATATGATACCCACTCTGCCCTCAGTATGAAACTACTAGAAGACTACTCACGAGGACAGCAACCAGAAACTTGCTTTCATCTGTGCTATTTTTTATTGACATTAGTTACTAATTGAGTCCTTGTCTTCATTCAGTGTATGAATTTAGGCTTTTTCATCTGCAAGAATGGAGTAGTTGGATCTGTCATGCTTATGAGGTGGTGATGAAGATCAAATGAGATGAAATTAAAAGGACGTTTGAAAATTACAAAGCCCTATAGAAACACTGATATAATGCGGGAAATATCAGACTGTTCAGTGGAGACAGAAAATACTTGTGAAGGGTCAGTAAGGAAAAGAGAGAACTACCATTTACTGAAACATGTCATGTTCCCAGGTTTTCCCTACCATGATTACCTCCGCCTCTGCTCCTTATGGACCTAGCTAGAATTATGCTAAGAATGAGACCCAGAACATTGCTAATCTCAGAAATCATGGAAGAACTAGAATAACAGGACTGCCTTGATAAGTAGTTGATTATGGGTTGATTAACATTCCCCCAACCCTTCCCCATTACTTAGGGTAGTGATTCTGAAACAGAGATTCACCCTTGGTGGTTGGTATGAGAGGATTCTTGTTGATTCAACTTGAAACAAGGGGAGGAGCCTTTGGAGAATTACCATATTGGGTCTGAGTATATCGAGGTATGTTAAAAAAGCACCTCTGGCTTTATTTCTGGTCTTATGTTCTTCTAGAACATTCTGAATCATGACACTTATATAATCTTTCCAGCCTAATCAATCCTTTCTTCCTTTTACATTTATTCGAATACCTGTCATGTGCCAGGTTCTGTTAGTGATCCAAAATCCTTAAGACGTAGCCACCATTCTCAAAGAACCTAGCAAGGAAGACAGGTACATAAATAGGTTGTCTTTGTACCATCAAAATCCTTTGTGTTTTCCTGTTGGCTGAGAGGTGGTTCTAACCTCTGAACTTTAATGCATTGAGTTTTCCAACTTTCTATTCCTCTCTTTCTTTACACTTTTTGTAGCTGAAAAAATCCTTTAAGGTCATGCCCTTTTATGCCACCTCCATTCCTCCAGCTTGGAATGTCATACTTTTTCCTCTCAGTGCAGGGTGATCCTATGGACTCACTAATTAAAGAATATTTATTGTGCTAGGCTGTGGGAATTCAGAAGTGAGACCTGCTTCCGTTCTCAGAGGAACTTTGTTTAGGAATTTCAAAGTCCTCTCCCTCTTCATTGCCACGTATTTATCACTCTAGCAGATGCTGCCTTATGTTATATGTTTGTTCTGTCTTCTAGCAATTCTGAGAGCTGTCAAGGACAGAAACCAGAGCCTTGCACAACACTTACACAGAAGGCATTCAGTAAACGCTTGTTGATGGTGATATGCATTCTAGAATGGGCATAAGAATGGGCATAGGCTGGGGTTATGTTTCTCTTAAACTCTGCTATCCTTGCTTTTTCAAATTTCCTCAAAATGGTACATTTGGACAGCATGCAATTTAATTGAAGTATTTCTAGACTGGCAGAGAATTTTCATTGACTTGACATTTCTCAAACCTACACATTATAGAGAAGAAGTCAGCTAATAATGGAATTGAAAACCATAAGAAGAAGAAATTTCATTAATTAAAATTAAGTTGAAAAGTTAATTCAATGTAAACTTATATTCTGTTAATGTGAGGATAGAAGAAAGCGTTTTTTCCTCCAAATTTTTTCTCAAAAATTAATTTACATTTGTTATAAAATTGCAGACATAGAAGAGTATAATATGTAAGTGAATCCCCCCCACCCCCATATGCTCCTACCATGCAGAGATGACCGTTAAGAGTTTGGTGAATATTCCTTTTGATGTTTTTCCTATGCACAAAGTTTATTTTTGTATAAAACTTGATTTTCACATTTATTAACTAATTTCCACATTGGTTTGATAGAGGCAGGAGTCCAAAGAGGGGTGGAAAACAACCCGCCCTGACCCATCACCTTTCTAAAGAATTGCATGGAAAGTTAGTAACGCTGTCCTTAGAGGGAACTTCTCTGGACCCTTCTCAGGGGATTTCATTTTAGAAACATGGATTTCTTTTCAAATATAGACATCTTTAATACAGAAAAAATGTTTTTGTCTTCTAGGTATGTACATGAGGGGTTTATTTCTTACTTTGATTTTCTTTTCAGTGTTTCACTATGTGACCTAACAGGTTCCTTTTCTTAAGTCTTAAAAGAGTGGTGCTATCACCCTTCACTGAGTTAAGAGAGACCAAGACACATGGTTTGGAAACTAGTGGTAATCCCACTAGTGGGACCTGAGTGGGACTTTGGAAAGGAGCTCCTGGTCACACCATTGTTTGGCAGTTAAACTGGTGTGCTCAAGAGGCTGGGCAGCTTCTGGGCTGTGCCTTGTGTGGGTTAAGCCATCGTAAGTTCAGTAAACTAATTAGATCTCTTCATTAGAGACAATCAGACCTTGGGGACCTGACTGATAATCTGTAATCACAGCTTATTAATTTATACTTAACTTTTATGGAGAAAATAATAGCACTTGTTTTATAGGGTTTTTAAGAGAATCGAAAATCCATCATTCAGGCCATTTGTTCCTCAATTCATTGAATAAATTTGGAGTGCTTGGTAGCAGTGGCAGTGGTGAGAAGTGATTAGAATTTGAAGGTAGGACTGATGAGGTGAATTAATTGGATGTGGAGTGTGACAGAGAGGAGTCAAAGGTGGCTAAGGCTTTTGGCCTGAGTATCTGGAAAGATGGAGCTGCCACTTACTGAAGTGGGGAGATGTGGTATAAAAGTGTAAAAGTACATTTCAGTAACATCTTCCTTATTCACGTCCCACCCCCTTCTTCGGCCGTGACTACTTTGGAAAATATGTTGTTATGGGTTAATGGTGGTTATGGGTTAATAATATCAATTACTCAGTAAACTAGTCCCCAGGACAGGACAGAGAGTGATATCTTAAGGCGCCAGCTGCCTGGGAGAAAATAGCTTCCAAGGCTCCCAAGAAGAGAAACAGAAACAATGTTGCTGCCTCAGTACAAATAACCAAACTGTCCAATTAGACACTAACAGCCAACCTCTGCTTCTTAATCTGCTTGCTTGCGTAATCAAAGCCCACCAAGGCATAGTTTGAGGCTATATAAGCTGACCCCTATAGAGGCTTGGGGCTGATTCTCTAGTAGGGAGAGTGAGTCGCCGGCTGGCTAATAAAGGCTCATAATTAATCTCAGTTGGCTCCGTGGGTCTTAGATTTGTTCGTGCCACAACATTTGGAGGCCCCAGCGAGATCTCTTCAGTGGGGAGAGGTCTCCTAAGACCCGCAGCCCCAGCCTCCTTGGGCGAGGACCAGCCCCGTCCAGGGGACGGCCGCTGAGAGACGTTCCTCAGCACGGGGCGCCAGGTGGTCTCGCCTGGGAGGGCAGGTGGACAAAAGGTTCAATTCTGTAACAATTGGGCACGAGCCACCTGGAGCAGCTTCACCGGTAAGACTGCACTCCAGATAGTCAGGTTTCTGGATATCTGGTCAGTTGGTTGGTTGGGCCCTAAAGAACTAGTGGAAGGCTGGACGCGGCATAACTTCCCTAGTCTGGTCAGGACTGAGATGTCAGATCCTGACCCTGGTTGGTTGGTTAGTTTTGCTGTCTCATGTTGGTCCGTCATCTTTGTCTCCTTGGTGTTTGTTTTTGAGTTTGTGGTCTCTTTAAATGTTATATGTTTTTATTCTTCTACTTTTCTTTATAGGTTTATTAATACTTCTCCCTAGGCTTAGCTGCTGCTGCCCCACTGGACTGGTCCCCGGGGAAACACATGGCTCTTGCTTTAACTTTTTAAACTTTTACAGGTATCATATTTTTTTTCTCTGCTATTCCGACCGCCATGGGTCAGGCTTCTTCCAGACCCACTCCTCTACAGTGCCTCCTCAGTAATTTCAAAGACTTCGGGCAGCGAGCTCAAGATTATGGGTTTCGTGTTACTCCCATTGATCTCCAGAGATTCTGCCAGCTGGACTGGCCTACTTTTGGTGTGGGGTGGCCGTCTGAGGGTTCTCTCAATTTACAAGTTGCCTTTCGGGTTCGCAGTGTTGTCTATAACATTCCGGGACACACTGATCAGGCCCCCTACATCGATGTTTGGATTGACATTCTTTCTGATGCCCCAAAATATTTGAAAGACTGTCAATGCAAATCTGACTAAAAGCACCCTCCCCAGCCTAACCTCTTGGCTGGACCCAAGGATCCGAAAGAAAAACCCCCAAACCACCTCCCTTGGTCTCTTTATCCTATTTTACAGGTTCTCCCTGAAGACCCCGAGATTTTAAACCCCCCTCCCTGTTATGCTCCAGGGAACCCGTTCCAGCCCCTTGTCCACAGTGAGGCAGAACCTCTCTAGTCCACCACACACCCGGACAGGGACTGTTTACCGGCCTCCACAAGACCCAGACCCGGCTGCAGACTCGACACAGCTGGCAGGGGTCCTAGCACCGCTCCGGCAGGTGGCCCCTCCTTGAAGGGGACCCTCAGAAGGCCTTCATGGTTTATGTTCCCTTCACTACTAGTGATCTGCATAATTGGAAATTTCAGACTCCTCCTTTTTCAGAAAAGCCGCAGGGCTTAATCTCCCTGTTAGAAACCATCTTCTTCACTCATCGGCCCACCTGGGATGACTGCCAACAGCTCTTACAGGTTCTATTCACATCAGAGGAAAGAGAGTGAATCCTGCAAGAGGGTGCCAAGGCTGTGTTGGAGCCAAATGGGCAGCCCACTACAGACCCAGCTCGTATTCAACATGTGTTCCCAAATACCCGTCCATCCTGGGACCCCAACACGGACCAAGGTAAGGAGGCTCTCCAAAGGTATCACCAGATCCTACTCCAGGGCCTCCAGTCCGCGGCTCGTCGACCGATTGACCTATATTAGGTAAGCGAGGTCATTCAGGCCAAGGATCAGCCACCAGCTGTATTTTTAGAGAGATTATTAGAGTCATATAGGCTGTACACTCCCATTAATCCGGAGGACCCCAACAATCAAAGTGCTATTAATTTAGCCTTCGTTGGCCAGTCGGCCCCAGACATAAGAAGAAAGTTACAGAAAGTGGAAAGGTTTGAGAGAGATAATTTGTCCAAGCTATTAGAGGTGGCCCAGAATGTGTTTAACAATCGGGAAGAAGTCATGAAAGTCATGTTAGCAGAACCCCGTGGACCAAGGCCCCAGAACCCATTAGGCCGGGGCCGAGACAGAGGACAAGGCCATAGACCAGATGTTAAAGCTAAGACTGGAGAAGGATTTAGACTTGGAAAGGATCACTGTGCCTATTGTAAAAGAAAAGGACATTGGAAAAATGAATGTCTTGAGAAGGGAAAACATAGGAGAAAAGAGCCCCTCATGTGCTGTGTGAAGATGCAGAATGAAGCGGTCAGGGCTCCTACATTATGAGCCCCCGGGAGCCCAGGGTAACATCGCAAGTCGGGGGCCAACCTGTAAACTTTTTAGTAGATACGGGGGCTACTTACTCAGGTTTGCAGAATACCCAAGGCCCCCTATCTAAAGAAAAGGCTTTACTACAAGGAGCCACAGGACAAGGGAAATCTTACCCTTGGACCCAAGCCAGAATTACCGACCTAGGAAAAGGGACCATCACTCATTCGTTCCTGGTTACGCTTGAATGCCTGTACCCCTTGCTGGGGAGAGACTGACTACAAAAATTACGGGCCACCATCCCTTTAAAGGAAGAGCACACTGAACTGACTCTGGGGGCCACTCCATCTGCAATAATGCTCACTTGCCCCCTCTCTGAAGAATACCTTTTACTGGAGGAGCCTGTTTTTGATCCTTCCCCTAATGCATCACTGTTAAAGGAACCACGGTACAGGATCCCATGGGTATGGGCTGAGACTAACCCACCCGGATTGGCAGCCCATCAGTCTCGAGTTTTTAGATAATATCACCTGCCTCAGACCAGACCTGACTGATGTCCCATGGCCACAACCGGATGCCACACTGTACACCAATGGAAGCTGCTTCGTCGCAGAGGGAGTCAACTATGCTGGGGCGGCAGAGTAGTTACTAGAGAGACTGTCATCTGGGCTCAGGCCCTACGCTGCGGAATATCAGCTCAGTGAGATGTGACCCAAGCGCTCCAATGGGTAAGGAGAAAACAGTTAACATCTATACAGACAGCAGGTATGCCTTTGCTACTGCACATATTCATGGGGCACTCTATAAAGAGAGAGGATTACTCACCTCAGGGGGGAAGGAAATCAGGAACAGGGGAGAGATTCTAGTTCTCCTGGAAGCCATCTGGCTGCCTAAGAAAGTAGCTATGATACACTGTCTAGGTCACCAGAGAATTGAGTCTGAGGTAGTCTGAGGCAATGCCTTTGCCGACCAGACTGCAAAGGAAG
>CM053513.1:50144800-50222932 GCA_028627145.1 Eidolon dupreanum
AAGAGACTATTATATCCCAGGGCTACACAAAACTGCCAAAGAGGTAACAACAAGATGTCATGTCCGCGCCCAAGTTAACCCTGGGCCTCCTGTTGAAGTACAAATTGGATCAAGACTTAGGGGCCAAGCCCCAGGAGAATATCGGGAGTTAGATTTTACAGAAATAAGCCCTGGAACTTTTAGATTTAAGTATCTACTTATGTTTATTGACACCTACTCAGGATGGAGTGAAGCCTTCGCAACTAAAACTGCTCAGGTAGTAGCTAAGAAATTAGTGTCAGAGATAGTACCCCAATTTGGCTTGCCATTGACTTTGGGGTCCGACGATGGCCCAGCGTTCATTGCCAGAACAGTCAAACCTTAGCCAAAATGTTAGGTATTGATGAGAAACTACATTGTATATATAGACCTCAGAGTTCAGGCCAGATAGAAAGAATGAACAGGACATTAAAGGAAACTTTAACCAAGTTTAAACTTGAAACTGGTGAGAACTAGGTGAGCCTCCTCCCGTTTGCCCTTCTTAGGGTGAGCTGTACCCCTTACCTCCAAGGCCTCACCCCATATGAAATCATGTTTGAGAGACTCTCCTACCCAAGATAGGGGTAGAAAAGGCGACTGAAATTCACAATTTCTCACTACTTAAGTCCTTACAGTCACTACACTTGGCAAGAAAAGAGACTCAACACTTAGTCTCCGCCACCCAGGGGAGCCCTTGACAGCCACTTTAACCTCATAGCCACTCTCCTGGTGACTGGATCTGAATGAAAAAGATACAGCCAGCCGCCCTTGAGCCCCGCTGGGATGGACCCTTTCCTGTTATCCTCACCACTCCCACTGCAGTCAAGGCCACTGGATGCCGTCATTGGATTCATCATACCCAGATAAAACCAGCTCAGCCTCCCAGGGAGACAGAACAATGGACTGTATGCCAGACCAGGGATCCCCTAAAGATAAGACTTTCCAGAGCCTACTCTGGGCCCTCTTTACTCGTAACCTTCTCTTACCCGTGCGAGTGTAATCCCCATCAACCCCAGGCATATAATTGGGAACTAATTAGGTCTGAGACTGGTGTTCTTATTTCCTTTAATCATACCCCCTTCCAACTCCCACCTCCCTAATTGCCCCTCAAGGTACTTGGTTTGCTTGTAATACTGGATTAACCCGTTGCATCAACCTTAACTACTAGAGAAAAAATGCTGGATTTTGTGTCCTAGTTCATGTCATTCCTCAGGTCTACTTTTACTCTGGTGAGGGGGCGGGGTGAGAACACTTCCAATATCTAGGGGCCAGAGTAAAAAGGGCTCCTATTTTAGTTCCCCTTTTAGTAGGAATAGGGGTAGCAGGATCTACTGCAGTAGGAACGGCAGCCCTTGTTACTGGAAGTTCCAACTATAAGGCCTTAAGCCAACAAATAAATGAAGACCTATTGACTCTTAAAAAATCTATCAATCACCTTGAGACCTCTCTTAACTCCTTGGCTGAAGTAGTCTTATAGAAAGAAGAGGACTAGACCTTCTGTTCCTAAAGCAAGGAGGTCTTTTCATGGCACTAGGTGAAACTTGCTGTTTTTATGCTAACCATTCTGGAATTATATGGGACAGCCTAGTGTTAATAAGACAGAGAGTTAAAGACAGAGAAGAACAACTTAGGTGTGGAGAATCTTGGTATGAAAGACTTTTTAGTAACACCCCTTGGTTAACAACTCTCCTGACATCCATTACAGACCCCCTTATTCTAGTCTTCCTGGGCCTTCTGTTTGGGCCCTGTGTGATTAATTAGATAACTGCCTATGTCAAAAAGCGGGTACAGGCAGTAAAACTCATGATTCTTAGGGCAAACTACTGGCCACTCCAGGTTGAAGATTCAATGATTTCAATTCCCTTAGAAAACCAGTGGGGAATGTAAAAGTGTAAAAGTATATTTCAGTAACATCTTCCTTATTCACGTCCCGCCCCCCCCCTTCTTCGGCCGTGACTACTTTGGAAAATATGTTGTTATGGGTTAATGGTTGTTATGGGTTAATAATATCAATTCCTTAGTAAGCTAGTCCCAAGGACATGACAGAGAGTGATATCTTAAGGCGCCACTGCCTGGAAGAAAATAGCTTCCAAGGCTCCCAAGAAGAGAAACAACAATGTTGCCTCCGCAGTACAGATAACCAAACTGTCCAATTAGACACTAACAGCCAACCTCTGCTTCTGTAATCTGCTTGCTTGCGTAATCAAAGCCCACCAAGGCATAGTTTGAGGCTATATAAGCTGACCCCTATAGAGGCTTGGGGCTGATTCTCTAGTAGGGAGAGTCAGTCGCTGGCCGGCTAGCAAAGACTCATAGTTAATCTTAATTGGCTCCATGGGTCTTAGATTTGTTCGTGCCACAACAGTGGGAGGAGTGGGATTATGGGGTAGAAGCTGGAATTTGGTTTCAGATATCCAAGTAGAGATTTGGGGTAGGCAGTTAGAGAAAATCAGTTTGGAGTTAAGGGAAGAAGTCCAGGCCAAAGCTATGGATTTTGGGGTCATTAGCAATAGGTGGTGTTTAAAGTCATGGGGTTAGATGAGATCATTAAGGAGTGTCTCTAGATAGAGAAGTGCCCAGAATAATAAGGGCTGAATAAATGTTGGTAGTTACTCCCACTATGACTACAACTACTATTATTATTGGAAGTGTTACAGAACTGCCAAGTGAACCCAGATCTCTCATTTTCTTAGTACAAATCTGAGAAACCAAAGCTGTATTAGAAATGTCTATAGAGAATATAGTATCAGGATCCAGGGAGTTGGGTGATTCTAGTAAGTTATGCTCCCCAAAGTCATCCACCCACAGAGCTGGATGGGTTCTGGCATTGGGATTTGATAAGCCTGGGGTTGAGTCCTGGCTTTACTTTTGTACCAGCAGTGAAACCTTTTTGAACTTAACCTTCTTTATTCAAAGGGGTCACCTTGCAGGGATAGGGATGGTGGGTGGATTCAAGGAGATAAATGTCAGTTCCTTTTCTTTCCCTTCCACTGTTAGGGACAAGAATTCTGGGCCAGTCAGGATCCCCTCTCTGGAACTCATGAGAGATTCTGTCTCTTCTCTGCTTTTTTTTTTCTCTTTCTCTTTTTTTTTTAAGTCTTATCCCAACTACTAGCCCCTTATAATGATAACTTCTCCTGTGCTACATCATTCATCGCAATTAATTAGATTACAGTTTATCTTTACAGTTTAGTCTCCTTAATGGGATTTAGAAGACATTTTTGTCTTACCAACACATTTATTAATTCATTTTGAATGCACATAATGAAACAATGTTTTTTCCTAAGGGCTTCAGCTTTCAGAAGAGAATGTTTACCCCATGAAGATAGGGACAGTGAAGTTATAATTTCTGAGTCCTTGTAGCCCTATGTAGTAGCCAGAGCACTAACACTTCTTTTGGTAGTTTCTAATATGGTCTTCAGGAAGGATATTTAAAGAGCTATCACAACTGCTGAAGCTATCTGACAGATGGCATGGACGACTTACTCCAAGAAGTAGTAAATTCCTATCATTAGGAATGTTCAAGCAGGTATAAACTTGTATTTATAAATAAGTCTTTGGGATGTAATGTACAGCATGGTGACTATAGTTAGTAATACTGTATTATATATTTGAAAGTTGTTGAGAGTAGATCTTAAAAGTTCTTATCGCGAGAAAAAAATTTTAACTGGTGACAGATGTTAAATTTCTAGTGATTGTTTCACATATACAGGTGTCAACTCATATAGAACGGAAACTAATGTAATGTTATTGTCAATTAAATCTCAATTTAAAAAAAGGATTATACAGTAGATATACTGAAAAAAAGGCTTTTTTTTCTTGTAATCTCATGACCCAGAGAGAACCTTTATAAACATTTACATCCACATTCTCCTAAATTTTGTTCTATGCATTAGGTATTCCCCCCAAATAGGATTATGCTTTATGTACTATTTGTAACCTGTTTTATTTCTTACTTAGAGGATGTGATTTAAGACCCGTCAAGCCACTTAATTTTTCTTTGTTTTTTATTCTCTGAGATGAATAGAGAAATAGTAGCCCACCCAATATTGCTTCTTTGTTGTTTAATTTTATGGCTTAAAAAATTTTAAGTTCTCAGATGCTATAATTCATTTGCAATATGTGGTTCTTTTGGAAGATTTTTTAAATTGTTTCTTTAAAAAGCTTTTTATTACCTATTTTTTTCAAAGGAGAAATATTATAACATTTTATTTTAGTAAATATAACAATTTTATTTTTAATGATTCTGTGACCTTTCCATTAAAACAACCACTTAACCATAAAGTATTTATGAGGCAACTTCTTTAATTAAATCTTTTGTGGCCCTTACTGGACCTTTTTCAGAAAGCTGCCATTGAGCCAGATAGAGTAATACACATTGCTGCTTGCATAGTGTCTCCTTCAGCATTTAGCAGAATTTAATCATAGCCCCCTGAAAGACAAATACTCTTATTGACTTCTATAGCCTTTTGATGTATGTACTAAATTGTAACAACTCCTTAGGTACCTGGTGGACTAAAAACTTTCACACATTTATAGAATCCTGAGTTTATTGCTGCATTTTTTTTTATCCTATAGAATTCTGAAATGACCTATAAATGGATTATAACTGAAGGTAAAACATTTTCATCACAGTTATTTCTGGAATTACTTTTAAAGCCTGAAACTTTTTAATGGGCAGGGTTGGGCAATAAGCACTAGTTTTAAAAAGTCTATTTTTAGAGCTTTCTTATATGGTATTATAGCACATGTCAGGCTCTGATATAATTACTGGCTTTTTAAAATAAGCATTAAGGAATTTTATTTTACATAATAGGTGCTTAATAAGTATATTGAAAAGTAGATAAAATCTTCACAATGTAGTTATTATACTTTTATGTTATGCAGTAACACTTTTGCACTAAAACATCAGTCCGCTAACCTGCCACCCCCAGGTAATATTGTTATTCCAGGTGTTTCAGCTTCATTGCTTAATTTTGTGTTTACTCAGTGCAGAGGGGAGTTGTGTGTGTGTGTGGCGGGGGGAGCTAATTGAATGGTCAAGAATTCTAAGGTAATCTTTAACTTCTAAAGCTTTTCCTAAAAGTTTAGAATTGTTAGAAACCTTGCACATTTTTTCTGTGAGTTCTCTGAGAAGTATCATAACTCTGTTATCAGAAGTATCTGGCATTCAGAAGGTCTTCAGTAAATGTTGACTGAATGAGTTGGTTGTGCTTATTATTTATCCTCTGGGAACTTTTCTATTTATCACTAAATTTCATTAAAGGTGATCTTTGCCCAGTTTAAATATTTGTGCTAGAGAATATAATAAGTGGTAAGGTAACTGCGTTGCCTTTGCTTGGTAATATTTTCGTATAGCAGATAAGAAAACTGAGGCTCAGAAAGGATAAGTTACTTGAACACAGCTAATAAAAGGCAGAAGTAGGACCCCAGCCTGGCATGTTGCCCAGACTCTGTATTCATCTCCTCTCCCACAGAGGTCAAGGACTTGGGCTCTCAGCATTCACAGCTGTTCGTGAATTGTCCTCGGTACCAGTAAAGCTGAATATGGGACACTGGACTTTTTGAAACACAAAGTGGTATAGCACTGCATGAATTTTTATGACTTTTGAGTACTTCAACTTTTCAGTTACCGAGAGACCCTGAATCTAACCAACAGGTTTTCCCTGGAATGTTTCTAGTTGCTTGGGAGCTGGGAAATAATAGAGGCAGGACACTGGTGGAGGATGACCAAAAGTGAAAGAAGCAGGTGCAGGATAAGGGATCAAAGTTGGCTTGCTAGTTTTTTAATTGTGAAACATTTACAATAAATAAGAAGAAAGATTAATGTAATGACCATGCACACACCACAAAGCTAATTAAATTTAGACGTTATGCTTGTTTTAGATCTTAAATAAAACATTACAGATATAACTGAAGCCCTGAGTACATCCCATTTTGTATTAGACTTTTATTTGTACTTTGGCGTTTATATTCACATTGATAAATATAATTTTAGTACATTCTTGTCTAACTGCTGTATAATGTTTTATATGAATATACCCCAGTTTATCTGTTCTCTAGCAGATAAGATTTAGGTTGTTTCCAGTTATTTTGTGTTATACCCAGTGCTACAATAAACATTTTTCACTTCCCTCTTCGTGCACGTTTGTTAGAGTTTCTCTATGTCTAGGAGAAGAATGGCTGGTGCATCTTCAGTTTTACTATATCTTCTCAGGCAGCATTCTCAAATGGGCAAGTTTGCAGTCCTACCACTGTGCATGAGTGGGGAGGAATGTTAATTAGAAGAAAGGAAGGAATAAGAGGGGCACATTATAGGGCATAATGGCAAAACTAAGTGTTTAAAGAAAATCAGAAGTATATCAGTAGGGTAAGAGGAATCTCTTGTGAAAAAGAGGGCTGTTAGTCCGAGCTCTTCATTTACCTTCATTTAGATCAAGAATGAGTTTTTATTGAGCTTAAACAAGGCTTTTCTGTTAAGTATGCTGAAAAATTTGCCAGATCACACTGTATGCGTTTACATCTGCTGAACGATACTTACTGGAATGCCACAGGAGAACAAGCAAAATTGAATGGCTTCTTTATTTTTTTCTAGGGCAGGTGAAATTTGAATAATGTATTATGAAGACAGATAAACACTTTAGTCTACCATTTAAAAAAAGACCACAGTAACTTTCTTGTATATTTTCATTTGGGAGTGCACTTTAAGTTGAACTTAGACTTGGGTCTTCTGAAATATTAAAAAATTCTAATTATGTAGCCAAACCTCTGTACCAGTCAGGGAAACACACTAAACATAGTTTTGTTCCAATCGATCTATTAACTATGTCCTAACCATACCATGCCTCAGGGTTGTTAGTGGAAAATAAAATTTTCTACTGGCTTCTTTCTCCTCTTTTTGCTCTTGTTCACTCTCTTGTAATAGTATTTAAGAAAATGTCATGGTCCAAAGGCCTGTAACAAAGAGGAGGCCGAAAGGGGAAGGAGAAAGCATGGATCAGTGGATTTCAGATGTCTGCACCTCACAAAGCTGGGCTGAGGGCCGGTTCTGGTTAGTACTGATCAGAAGCGGTGGATACTCTGGCACAGATGACCCTTTGATAGCACATGCTGGTGCTTCATGAATTGGAACCCATTCTTATTACATTTAGTGAGCCCTCTTTGTAGGGAGTAAGATTGCTTATCTTCAGGTCCTTTTTGCACAACTTGTGGTGGTATGGAAACATTTGAAAACCTGCAGCTTATGTCTCTGGCTTATATGCTTCATAAATCAAGTGACCCTACCGAGAACCTTTCCCTGTCCACACCTTTCTCTCTGTGCTTCTCCAGGTGACTCCTCTTCATCCATGGTGGCTCTTGGACTCTTTGTTCTCAGGATCCCTTTATAGTCTTAAAAATTACTGAAGAACCAAAGAGCTTTTCTTTATTTGGACTAAATCCATACAATAGTTACTTATTAGAAATTAAAACAAATTTAGAAATATTAATTGACTTTAAGCAATAAATCCCCTTTATTAACTAACATAAATAAGATATTTTTACAAATAAAGTTTTTTGTTTTGGAGAACATGGTTAGAAGAGTGGCATTGTTTTACTTTTTTGCATGCTTCTTCAATGTCTGGGTATTAAAGACAGCTAGATTGTCTTATTTGCATTGGGTTTCTTGTGATATCATGCATCAGTAGCCCCTGGAAAACTCTTCATTGTTCAGTCCTGAAGGGATGAAAGTGAAAAAGGCAAAAAACGTTTTCGTATTCTTATGAAAGTAGATTGACCTCAAGGTTCCCCTAAAAGAGTCTGTTTCTACTCATTGAGTTCAGAGATCAAGTATTGTTAACTGCTCTCAGTTATATCTTGAGCTCTTAGCAAGGGCCTGCCCTGTACTGGACATTCAGGAAATATTTGAATAAGTAAATGAGTGACTGAATTTGAATAAATAGACTTCTCACATTTAACTTAAAATATAAGTCCTCCTCTGAAATGTGTACTTGGGGGTCTACACTTACAACATATATTTTGTTATTTTGGACTCTGGTTATTACTAAGACTGTTGGAGAGCCATTAGACCCTGGATTCACACAGCAGTCTACTCATATTCTTCTGGTCTTACCCATTGTACTGCATTATAATTCTTAGTTAACCTCCCACCAACCCCCCCACTAGATTCTTAAGCTGTTGAGAATAGGGACTGTTACTTATTTATCTTTTCAGTCCCCTTTTCCATGCCCCACTAAGTGTCTAGGATGTCTTATTTTAGAGTAGACACTAAAAAATATGTTGAAAAGATGCATACAATTGCAAGTAAATGTCAAAATTTTGACCTAAAAGAAATCATGTTTCCATTGCATAGATTACTGATCTATTATTTTATTTCTGAATTGTTTTACATACTTTCTTCTAGGGCATTCTATAGGTAGTCTGATTACCAAGAATGAATCATGGTGCTCAGATGTGTTTTTAAAAACATTTGCCATGCATGGACACCATTCTTTCAGCACATATTGAGTTATGTACATGTGCCAAGTACTGTGGTGTGCATTGGGGATACAGCTGTGAACAACCTATACTTGATCCCTGCCTGCCCTAAAGGACCTATGGTCTAGCAGTCTAGTTCAGGAGTCCACAGACTTTTTCTGTAAAGCTCTGAATAGTAAATGTTTAGACTTTGTGGGCCATACTCAGTGCTGCCATTGTAGACACAGACACTATGTAAACCTGAGTGTAGCTGTGTTCCAGTAAAACTTGATTTACAAAAACAACAGGTAGAACAGATTTTGCCTGGGGATTATAGTTTGCTGCTTCTTGATGTAGTTCATTTATTGCTTGATCTCTGTCACTGTCTCTCATATCCATAGCTGAAATTATCTGTGGCTTATTTGCTAAAATTAGCTTAGGTGACATTGTTGAAGAACTTGATCTCTTGCGAATGACTAAAGCTAATTCCTGTTTTTTCTTTTACAACTTTTATCCAGGACATTTTATTTCCTTATATCAAAGAAAATGTTAAAGAATATCTGCAGACACACTGGGAAGAAGAGGAATGCCAGCAGGATGTCAGTCTTTTGAGGAAACAGGTTGGGACATTTCTCTCCCATTGCTTCCACATTCCCAAGAGTCTTAGAAATGAGGATGCCTAGAGATTTAGACTACGCTCTGAGCAAATTGTAAAATAAGTGCTCTGGATTCACAGGACATAGAAATTGCAGTGACTTACCTGCTTTGGAATTTACAGTACATAATTAAATGGCCAGACCATGGCAGTTAATTGTCTCTACAATTGCCTCTTTCTGGAGCTATTTCAATTGTGTAAAGATATCACATATTTATAAAACCGAGCCCTTTCTGGGTGGAATACAAAAGTTTTGTGCCCTCTTTTCATGCTTTTCATTAATGTTTCCAAATGACAGCATCTCATCATCTTAGTCTCCACTCTCTGCTGCCTTCAGGCATGAGCCCCTGCTGACCTGTGCACGCACTCCTGAACCCTTATGTCCACATACTGCCTCCACACCTCTTAGCTCACATTTGGCTCAGCCCTCATACCAGCCTTAGTCTCATGTGCTGTGTTCTCTGTTCTCCCCAGTTTTCAGTCTTTTTTTTTCTTCCACATGGGTTCTGTGGACCTTCTCTTCTGTTGTTTTTCTTATTAAAATTGCTTTAGTCGCAAACTTCTTACATGCGCAGAGCTAACTTTCTGGCAGTTATTTTCTAATTAGTTTTCTAATTTTTCTACATTGAACAATGTGGAATGCTGTCTGAATTTTTTAATGTTAGGAATTAGGATTAGAAATATAGTTACATCCTTTGGGGCATGGGATATTTGGGTTTGTTAGATTTTTTTAGGTAACTCACAGTTAGTCTAAACTACTCTCCTCCTTGCCTTTTTTGTTGTCTCAACTCTTCTGGAAATATGTTCACATATTCCATCATTGTAGGATATAAATCATTGAGTCTATAAATCTTTAGAGCTTGGATTTGAATAAACAGACAGTATGCATTGTCACAGGGTCATTGTTCCAAATAGCTGCTTTTGCAAGATGTGGGAGATGGCAGGAGACTGAATATGAACCAACCTTAGACATTATTACTTCACTAGCTTCTTTTCACTGAATTCCAGGCATAAAATAATTTAAGAGGTTTTCGTTGTTTTTCCCTCAGTTATAGTACAGAAAAAATGATCAGATTTAATTGAAGTCCTAGTTTGTTGATCCTAATAAATGAATCAACAAACCAGGTCTTAATATATCATTTTATCATACATTATGTACTCCCTCTCCTCTCACATACAACATGCCTTAGTTTAAATCTCAGCTTTAGCAATATAGGAAAGGTAATGTAAATTTATTAATTATAATCCAGTTTTTTTAAAGAATCATTCAAATCAGCCCCAAACTTTAGGATACTTTAATTTATAACAGAGCTTGGTTTAATGATAGTTGGAGAAAGTTAGTCTGCTTGGTTTTCAGGTCTCATTTTAAGTGTTCTTTTTTAAAAATAAGAAACAAACTTCATGTTGTTTGTGACTTGAAGGCTGACGAGGACTCCCACCTGGATGGGGCTGTTCCAATCCCTGCTGCATCTGGGAATGGGGTGGATGACCTGCATCAGATGATCGAGGCTGTGGTAGAGAACGTGTGCTGGCAGATGTCTCTGGACCGAAAGACGGTGGCGTTGAAACAGTTGCAGGGCCACATGTGGAAGGCAGCATTCACAGCTGGACACATGAAAGGAGAGTACGTAGCTGCTCAAGTGACTCTGAACCTGAACATTTCACTAGCTTCAAAACTAAATTTATTTTCCACTAATCCTCCCCAATGTTGTATGATTAGTAAATTGATAAAATCATTTCATTTATTCGAACAAGTGAGTGTTTTGTTTGTTTAAAGCTGGGATAAAGCATTTCACTCAGCTGAATTTCCGAAACCTGATGTTTGGCTTTGTGAGATGGTTGAAGGACTTTTAATCCCAATTTTAAAACAGCTTCCTAGAAAATGATGACTGCCTTGAACTGAGTCATATTTGACCCTTTGCATACAGGTGATAACACTGTTGAGCTTCTTCCTAGGACCATTAGATTACCTTCTTTCTGCTCTGTTAGAGAAGTAAGAACGCTATGAAATTACGCACCCTGTCACTTTGCAGGTACTTGGAGCATCAGCAGTGCCACTCTGTTCTTTGCTCTTTTGAGCAACTTCTATAGACCCTTTGAGTCCTCATTGCTGAAGGAGACTCATGAGTCCAGTGTTGCTAAGAAATTCTTAGTAGGACACTGCCACTAAGGATTTTCGGCCATTGCCTGATGTAAATCCTAAGATCCAAGACCTATTTCCAGCTGTCTATATATATATTTTTTTTCTTTATTTTTTTTCCATAAATGAGATCCCATTCCTTATTAATGTACTTTACACGGTGCTTCTACCCTTTAAAGGCTGCATTGGAATTTTAGGATGGACCAATAGTGTGGGAATATCAGCTAGATCACTTTATAAAACACTCCAAAGAGTGGAGCCAGGAGACTATGCTGGAAGTATTTATTTAGCCTTGCCTTCTCTTAGTGTTGGTTTCTTAATCATAAAACCAGGACTTGAAATAAGTTATCTTGGACTTATAAGCCTTGCTTTGGAGCAAAACAATCTACATATTCAGCGTGGAAAAGTCCTGTCTCCATGAGTGCAAAACAACACACAAAGTAACTCATAATTTGTGTGCTGTTTTTGAATTAGTGGATCTCTTTCTTTCAGTTAGTGCAACATATTAAACTGTTTTACCTAGTAGAGGACTTTTGACATTTTTCAGTTAATCTTTTAAAGATGATTGGCTCCACATCTCAAGTTCCTTGTGCTTCTCTTTTCACCCATCTCCTGTGATATTTCCACCACTGAATGTAGAAGATACCGTAGAACTGGTAAACAAGACTGAGCATCAGGAATCAGACAACTAGAAACTGCTGGTTAGCAAGTGTGAGATGGTACAAGTCTCTTAACTGATTTGTTACACAATTTTTTTTCTGTATAGTAAAACTTTAGGTTTTCTTAGTTCTCAAGAAATATAATTCTGTTTTCTAGGTAATCAGTGATTAATAGCATTGAGCCCCTAAACATTTTTTCTTTTAATTGTGTGGGTGCAGATATTTCTAAAAACATTTTCATGCTTTCTTAAGTCACACTGGACATAATTTAACCTTTTCTTGTCATGAATTACATCAAAGATTACATAGCAGTACAATATGGTCATTTGCCTTTTTGAGTTCCTTGGGAATTTAAAAAATCTCTTTCATCCTTTTATTTGTAATAATTTTTGTCTGTCATTAGTAGATCTGTCAAAAACCGTTCGCCCCACATAAATTGTTGCTTTTAATCTTTGATCCAGGAACTCATGTACTAGATCTACAGAAGTTCAGTCTCATGGAGTTTTCTTGTGGAGACCATTTGAGCGCAAATAGAGAACTTGTGGCAACTGTTTTGACTGGTTTTCATCGGCTAGATTACGTGTTCCTGGATTTTAACGTGGTAGTCTTCCCTCTAGGGTTTTTGAAGATGTAGTTCCAGCAATCAGGAAGTGGAGAGAGGCTGGAATGAAGGTGTATGTCTATTCTTCAGGGAGCGTAGAGGCACAGAAACTATTATTTGGGCATTCTACAGAGGGAGATATTCTTGAGGTAGGTTACCTGATTACTATCCTTTTTGACACTATCAAAGCATGAAATAATGAATGTTAAAGGAATATACTACAGTTATAAGCTAAATCAGCATTCAGATCATTGCATTTATTTTATATATTCTAAGCACACTGTAAAGGGAAATGGAAAAACACTGGAGGTGGGGCACAATATAGGCAAGGGTGAAATATTTCTGTGGTACCAATCTTTGCATCAAATGTTCTTAAACTTTGTTATGCATAAGGATTACCTGGAGAATTTGTTAAAAATGTAGATCCCTGGGCCCTGCTTCTTAGCAAATCTGAATAGTCAGGTCTGGGGTGGGGAGGCAGGAATCTGCACTTTAAAACATCCACCCTATCATTCTAATGACAATAGTACTAGAACCACATATAAAATACAAGTAACAAGATATGAGCTAACTTGTAAATCAGCTATCTCGCCAATATTAGAAAATTGTCAACCCAGAGGAAACTAATGGCATGCTGCTTTGGTTGTTTGAAGTAGCAGGTAAATGTAAAATAGTGACAGGCCACTATTCCCCCCAAAATAACAAGACTTTTTGAATGCAGCAGAGTACAAGGTGAATTGTTAGTTTTTGGTACTTTAGAGAGAGACAGATTTTATTTTAGCAGAACCAGTATTATGTAAGAGAACTGAGGACGTTATTAAACAGTGATAAGTTAAGGCCACTTGTTACGTTTCTTGTACATGAAAAAATTGCTGCTAACCCCTCTGTCCTCCCATCCCCACGCCCCCTGGAAGACAGGGTGGTCATTGGTAGGAGGGAATACATTTAGGGCTTCAGAAACTCAGTATAGGCTGAACTTAGTCATATACAACAGTTCACTCAGCCAGCTGTTATTTAAAATAAATATTTATCGAGTCTCTACCATGTACAGAGAACATTTTGGCTTTGGAGAGTGTAATATTCTCATTTTAGTACTTTCCTGCTTCTCATCTTAGTTCTAAATCACATATTAAATAAGTAATAAAGTTCTCCAATTACTGGTAACCGTTGTCCTCTGAATACAGCTGGAAGCTTTTTTGGTCTCTGTTGTAACAGACAAGGTGAATACAGGTATGATTATTACCTACTGAATTAAATAATAAAAACTTTATTCTCTAGTTACTGAGGCAGATTTGAGAAAAAGAATATACAAGACCAGTCTTTTTAAAAATTAAAAATATCATATTAAAATTACCTTAATTTGTCTTTGAATGATTATTAGGCTTGCTTTTAGTTTGTGAAAAGTTCTGAAAATATTCCAGAGATCACATTGTAAAAGCTGATCCTTAATGTGGATTTATTTTAATCACTGTTGGATAAATTATCAAGTTATTCATTTGACCCCAATTATTTCTAAGACAGCAAGGGTATATATTAGCTCATGGGTAGAATTTCAAAATGTTTTAATTGGAAAATGAAAGGTTCTTAAAAGGAAAGTAACAACTTACTAATTAGGCAGGTTAGAGAAATCCATTCATTCTGGGATTAAAAGGACAATGTTCAGAACCTTTCAGCAGGCATGATACCTTCAGTCCAATAAGTAGTTTGAGCACAAATAATGTTTCAAGGATAGAAAGTAGGGCATGTATATTTTAAAAGGTTTTGGATATAAAATTAATGCTAATGAAAGAAAAGTAGATTGTAAAATGATCTTAATATATGTTGAATTGGTAGTTTTCTTTTTTCAAATATTTATTGCTATAAAATCTTTATATTTACTGTTTATAGCCTCTATAAAGTTCTCTATTAAACAGATTTTCAGTTATTACATATTGAGTGGGTGAAAGTCACTATGATTGTCATGTTTCAGAGATAAGGAGTGAGAGAAAGAGGGGTCCAGGTTGCAAGTGTGTTTGTAACATCATACTTTTCTCCTTCTCTGTATTCAGCTTATTGACGGTCACTTTGATACCAAGATTGGGTACAAAGTGGAGAGTGAGAGTTATCGAAAGATTGCAAACAGCATTGGGTGCTCAACCAACAACATCTTGTTTCTGACGGATGTTACTCTAGGTGAGTGATCTGACTTCTTACTCCAGATGAGAGCTGAGCCTGGCACTGCAAACACGTTGCATCTTTAAAGAAAGTTTTTGTGTGCACCCTTGAAAAATAAAACCATTTTATAAAAGAAATAGTGAACAGCCAACCCACTTCCCTCTCCGTTTATCCATCCTTGGGGGTTGTGTGTGGGGAAGTGGCTTTGGAAAAACAAATTATTCTCATTTTAACTCCTTATCCATAGTTCCTGACCCAGCCCTCTGTGCACACACACACACAGATGAAATGGGAAAATAACAAAGGTTGACTTAAGGAGTATCATTGTGGAGAGGAGCATGCAGGCAAGAATATGAGGGTAGGTGCATGGCCAGCTAAGGACAATAAAGTCACAGACCTGCATCAAATGTATTTAACAGCAGCAAGATATACAGTCAGCAAAAAAAAAAAAAAAAAAAAGGGAGGGAAGGAAGGAAAGGAAGGAAGGAGAAAAAGAAAGGCTCTATAGTTTGAGCAATTTTGCCTTGTTGTCATTCAGATTGGTGAGCACTGTCCCCTGGTGAGTTGGAGCCTCATCTTTGCCTTCTCTTATGTGGTCTTCATGCCCCAGGCCCCCTTCATATTGTGAACCTCAGGCCTCTGTGTGCATGATTCAGCTGTTTAAATATAGACGTCTTTTTTATCCAGCATGTCCCTCTTTATTTTATAAGGTACATTAGCAGATGCATTATCACTTTAAGGATTAAATGCACAGAACAGTATATATTGTACTTTACTGGCAATTTAAGTGATTTCAAGTGTAATTTCGATCGATAAATTGTGGTTCATATATACAATGGAATATTACTCAGCCATTAAAAAAGTGAAATCCTACCATTTGCAACATGGATGGACCTAGAGGTTATTATGCTGAGTGAAATAAGTCAGAGAAAGAAAAATACCATATGATTTCACTTATATGCAGAATCTAAGGAACAAAAAGAACAGACTAATCAAAAACAGACTCACAAATACAGTGGATATTTGGGGGACGGACAGAGGGTAGGGGGATTAGGAGGCTGGGAGAATGGGGTGAAGGGCTAAAGAAGTACAAATTAGTAATTGATAGTTGGTCACGGGGATGGGGAGCATGGCTTAGAGAACACAGCATTAATGTGATCGCTATGTGGAGGGTCAGGGAAGAGAGGGAGCAATTGCGAGGATCATTTTATGAACTGTATAGATGTCTAACCAATGTATTGTATAATTGAAACTAATTTAAATAAATTTTAAAAAAGTAGTTTTGATCAAATGTAAAACACTCAAGTGCTGCCTGGGTAAGAATGTAAATCCTCTGGAGAATTACAGAGGGAAATGTTAGTGAAGTGAGTGAAGAAACAGGCAGTGGCAGGTGAAGAGGGTGCTGGGGGAAAGTGGTCTCTGTTGTTCTTACCTTAAAGCCCCTGGTTGGTAAGGCTGGCCCTGGCTTTTGTTTGCATGGTCATTCTCCTTAGAGATAGATGTGCATCTCTCAGAGGGCCTACTTTTATAATTATACCTGCATTTGAGGGCAGTTCTACACATTTGTGTTTCTTCCACTTTCCTTGGATTATAAGTTTCACCTTGCATTTACCCCCAGAACAAGGCTTTGTGTACTGTGCAGCTGCTCCAACACACTTTGTGCCAGAGGCCCAGGCAAGGGTGTTGGGGGAAAAGAGGCAGAGGGCAGGGGATGCTCTCTTGCCTAGTTGACTCCATGTGGTTCCTGGGCCCCTTGGAGGCAGCTTTAGCATCTAAAGGAGATACTTCTCTCTCTAGCCCTTCTGGCTGTTGTCATAGAACTAGAGTCACCCCTACTCACTAGGACTTTCAGATATGGGGCCCAAGGGCAAATCCAGGCTGCTGGAAAAGGCATCTTATCTGTGGTAGTACATATAAGTACTATATTTTTTTCTACCATTGGCCCTTGAGCTTTTGTCTGTCTCATTAGACAAGAGTTGTAGGTATATATGCTCGTACTGATTTGCTAAGCAGTTTTGAATAAAACCTTAACCAGCATAAATCATCTAATGCTTTCAAGAAGTTATAATACATTTTCCGGAGAAAGAGAGGTAAAACATTTAATTTCACCTGCATACAGTAGATGTTCAGTAATTGTTCATATATTTGTTAAATTTCAGGAGTTGGTGTAACTAGACTGGAGTTTTGATCTAAGTGGGGTTGGGCCCCTGTCCTTCAAGTTCTGGCTTAGCTCAGTTTGAGTCCAAGGGTTTCTACAAACTGCGTCTCAGTTTTTATACATCTCGGAAAGCTTTACATTTACATGTCTGTACTGAAGATAAGACAGACAGATGCATGGACACACTGCTTCAAGGTTCATTGTGTAACTAGGTAGCCAGGCCACTTAAATAAATGTACCATCATCAAACATTAGCCTTAACAACACACATTTGCCTAGCCTCTACTTTGAATTGTAAATGTACTGTAAATGTTTGCCTATTGTATTTCTGTGTAGAAGCCTCTTACTGATTCAAAGCTACAATATACTGTCTTCCTAGAATGGCTTTTAGGGGTTTAGAGTGATGGGGTAAGGAGGGTACTTTACTGTCTATGTAAAGCAGGGGTGCACCAACAGTTTCTCTGAGAAATGATAATTTTGCTCCTTATGAAAAGGAGACAGACTTTGTTCTGGTGAGTTTGTCTGGTTTAATCTGAATTACTTTTCTTTGACCGTTCACATAAAGGGAGCTATTAGAGATGAAAATCTGTGGTTTGCTCTATATTTAATTTCCTTAGCATTTTGCATTTTGAATGGTAAGTTTCCACAGGCTTAGAATTATAGATCTGTTTTGTGTCTGGAGCTCCCCACAAAGCCAATCTGTCGGAGCATTTTGTGAGACCTAGATCCTTGCCATATCTCTCCCCTTTTGGTTACTATTAATAATCGTATCTACCCTAAGGCCACTTACAGTTTCTTCATAATCTTGTCTTGAGCCACATTTTTTTTCCAGTTGCCATCAGAATAGATCTGTAATTTCAGGTCTTTTTCACTTAAGCCATTTCTTTAGGTTACAGTCCCAGAAGTTATTCCTATTCTTTTCAGAGACTAGAGATAATCTCCAAGTTGGCCTCATAACAAAATTGGCTCCCTCAGAGACCTCCACAAAGAAGTTTTATTCCTGCCCCTCATCTTCTGCCAGTCCTACACCCAGCAGTAGAGCCAGAATTGGTCTTCTCAGTAGCTTGCTGTTTACCTCATTCTTGTTTATTATCTCTGATCCTGTGTTTTGGTACCATAAGCCCAGACTTCCATTGCCAAGGCAGAGTGGAAGACTAAGTGATACCCATATAATACCCAAGTATAAAAGAGAGAACTGAAGAACTTTTTTTCTTTTGGAGGAAGGGAAAGTGGTCTAGGGTTTTAAGTCAACAAATATTAAGTGTTTCAGTATTATACAAATAGAGCAAAAAGATGCTTAGGGACAAATCTTGCCCTTTGGTGATTTTAGTGAGAGGCTGAATGTAGAACAGTCACTAGCTAGTGTCAAGTCCCACTCATGGGACAAGTGACTCAGTTTGATGGAGATCCTGGATTGCTAGTTAAGAGGAAAGATTTACATGAGGCAGTCGTGCTGGGAATTGGTGGAGACATGGAAGCCAGCTAGCTGCTTCTTCACTGGAATGAATGGCATCTGTAGAGTTTGCCTGAGGAAGGGATTGTTTTGCACTTTTTTTGCTCTGAGACTGTCAAAGCCCTTTCAAAGAAAGAGCAGAAGATAGACATTTGAGGAGGTGGGTATGAGGAAGAGACAGCTCTGCTTCACTTATGCTCTCTGGAAACTCCTTATCTTTGAGCACTGCTGCCCTTAAATTAATCCATTCAGATGCTACTGCTTTCCAAAAGTTGAGACACTACTGAGGTTTCTTACACCAAATCTAAATTCCATAGAATGTGTTTCAAGTTCTTCCCCAGTTTCTGTCTGTCCAGGTATGCCCCACCTCTGACCTGTATCCTGCCTCCCATACTCACTTGCTCCATTCTTCCAGTATTTTCATATGTATTTTATGTTTGCCTAGATTGCCTCTTCTCTTGCCAATTTTCTTTCCTTGAAATTTTTAAAAATCAAATCTCACCTTCTGTCCAGGAGTCTTTTGTTAAATAGTGGATCCTAATTCAGTAATTTTACATTGGGGACCTGAAATTCTGCATTTTTAACAAGCTTCCAGGTGATTTCCACACTGCTGGTCCATAGACCACACTCAGAGTAGTGGTACTCTGTGGTAGGTTTTGACAAACTTGTTCTGTAAAGGGCCAGATAGTAAATACTTTACTATCTGTCACAACTATTCAGCTCTGTCCTTATAGTGCCAAATCAGCTACAGATAATACAGAGACAAATAGGCGTAGCTGTGTTCCAATAAAACTGTATTTATAGAAACAAGTGGCAGGCCATACTTTGCTGACTCTTGGAGCACAGACCACAGAGTCAGACTGACAGTTTCAAACTTTAGCTCTACCACTTGCCAGCTCTGAGAATAGAGATAATAATACTACCTCAGGGTTGTTGTGAAGATTTAGATGCGAACAGGAGCTCCATGAAAGCAGAAGTTTTGTTCTCTTCCTCGAACAGTACCTGGCATATGGTAGTTGCTAAATTAATATAAAATATTAGCTGTTAGCTTTTAAATGGAAGCAATGGAGAGAGGAATGTAGCCCAAGACATTTCAGAGATATTCCCTAAGATAACCTAGCTTACCTGCTTTCATTTTCCTAGTCCTATTTTTACTTCTACGTACCATGCAGTCACTGATCTTAAGGCACTCGCAGTCTAATGAGAGAGACAACAAGTAATAGAGTGTCAGTTCATATCGTTGTGATATAGCTAAATACAGGCTTTTAAAGTAGCAAACAGGGTGCCCTAGTACATGGTATTGGTTTGGGAAGATACTTGAGCTGAATCCCAAAGAGTAGGTATTTTCTAGGCAAAAAAGATAGGCAGTCTAGCCAAGGATTGTGACATGTTTGGGCTCTGGATATGAGAGCAGGTATTTTGTCCTGAGTAGATCCTAGGATTCCATTGTTCCATATCTCCTTAATTGGTATTATTCTTGACAACCTGCCTGTTGGGAAATAGCTCATTTCTCTGTAGGACTCATGGACGGGAATGAAGGCAAGTTGTGGACAGAGCATGGCTCTGTCTTGCATTTATAAGTACTTAATAAAGTTCAGATACCTAAGATACACTGTCATTCTAGTCTGTCAGGTACAGTTATGTATTTACATTTTTTATAACAAAAATTAAAAGCTGTGTAAGAGAATAATATAGTCAGCACTCATGTGCCCACCTTCCAGCTTCAGCAATGACCAAATCCAGGCCAGACTTGTTTCTTACGTTCCCACATGATTACTTTGAAGCAAACCTCAGACATCATCTTTTGACATTTCTGATACATGTTTTGGTTTTCAGAGGCCAGTGCTGCTGAGGAAGCGGACGTGCATGTGGCTGTGGTGGTGAGACCCGGCAATGCGGGACTAACAGACGATGAGAAGACTTACTACAGCCTCATCACATCCTTCAGTGAACTGTACCTGCCTTCCTCAACCTAGAGGAGGATTTCTAAGGAAGCCCCAACTGTCTTCACAGAGCTGTCCCAGTAGTCTAGTTTTATTCTAATGGTAAAAGTAATTTACTTAAAAAATATACACAAACACACACGTATGTATACAAGTATACATACGTGTGTGTTCAAATTACCTTTCACAGGCACATAAGTGGGAAAAAAATCTCAGTTCAGTGAAAAGGAAATTTAAAGATGCTTTATATGTTGAAATTGTTTGAAACCACAGCTCTAACCCATATTGCAGGTAAAATGTAATTGATAGAAGAAACTACAATACAGGGCAACTGTATTATGTTTACCAAGTTGCGTACCAAAACGGAAAGGTAGGTTGGAGATGTTATTCAGAAGCCTTGTTGTTTTAAAAACTGGAAGTATTTCAAAGACTTACTCCTAATAATAATTCATCCCCCCTTTTCATTGTAAGTAAGAAGATTACAACATATTTCAAAATATTAGCCTCCCTACATACAAAAGACAAAGCTATTTCTGCTCCAAAAGAGAACAAAATTGGGAAAGGGGCTTATTTGTTACTTAAAAAATTTACTAATCATTGTGGCACCCTCAGCAAGCAGTTGCCTTACCAGTAAAAAAGGTGTACTGATATAACAGTAGATATATCAATGTGGTTCTTAACATCTTAACATTCTTAACAAAACAGTCCGAATCCTGCCAGTTATTATCATTATAGATTTTTATAGTTACCTTTCTAACTCCTTAGCTCAGTTTGAGAATATATGTTCATTGCTATTTACTGTTTAAAAAAGGTTTACTGATAGCAGTTTATAAGACCCAGAAGACCCCTAATATGTACTATTTTCCTCTGAAATGGATGAGAAATGTAAATTTTATTTATCCTGGTTAAATTTAATGGAATGTTATGTTAATTTCATGTTAAGATTAATAAAAACATTTTTTTCACTCATTTTTTGTGGGTCCCTCAACTATACCACATAACTGCCATAATCAAAAGAAAAACTGTAGAAATGGAAAAAGTAAGAATTTTATTTTAGTTTTTGCCTTAATCATTTGTGTATGTCTTAATGGAATGCCATTGGAAAACTATTGACTATTATTTGAGTTCTGTATACATTGCTTATTGGTTATTTCTTCTGGATAGTAAACATTCAGGATATGAGTGGGGTTTTTTAGATTTTTGGGATTCTTACACTGTAAGATAATGCTTCAGGGAGGCGATTCTTCTAATTAATCAAGAAAAACTAATGAATCCTGGGGGAATAATTTTAAGAATGCTTTGAACAAAGAATAGGAAGTAGCCTTGCAAATATGAGCGGACAGGGAATATAAAAGATTTTTTTGTTGATTATTATCTTCTAGTAGCTAATTAAGAAATCTAAGGACTATGAACATACAGAAGAGTAGTAAGAAGGAAAATAAATCTTAGAAAGGGAAGTAATTTATAAATGATGGTGAAGCCACAGATTGTAATAAAAGGTTGAACATATAATTTCTGAAAAAGCTCATGAGAAGATAACAGAAAAGGGTGTCTCTTAATGATAGTAAAGGGATAATTGGAAACGTAAGAAAGAAATGAGAGAAAAATTATGCACCAAGGTCTAGATTGGAAAGGAAAAGGAGGGTGCTTATTGTTCAGCCAGCAGAGAACTGAGGTGGAGAGGTGTCAGTCCATTCAGGCTGCTATAACAAAATATCAGAGATCAGGTAAATTGTAAATAAAATTTCATTTCTTACAGTTCTGAAGGCTGAGAAGTCCCAAGATCATGGTACTGACAAATTCAGTGGGCACTAATCCTATTCATGAGGGTTCTGCCAAGCCTTCCCACTTTCAAATATGTTACTTCGAGGGTTAGATTTCAATATGTGCATTTGTGAGGGACACAAACATTTAGTCTATACAAGACGTATTTACTGTCCGTGATAAAAAGGGTACCAGAAAAACTAGTTAATTATTTTGAGTAGTTGAGGACAAATAGATTTTAAAAAAGAAAATTGCAGTATCATTCAGTTTGTCAAAGAGGGGTGCAAAAGTGAGGGAAAAGGTGAGTATAATATTTCTTAGATTCTAAGAAACTCATTCACAGTGTGATAGAAAAGGATCTGAGGAACAACTTGAGGTGTAAAGTAGACTGTTCATGAAAGAGGAAAATGCCTAGAAAGTGGGTAGTGAGCTAGGAAGTAAATCCAATAAATTCATGGTCCTTAGTAAGGAAAAGAAGAGAAATCTCACCCCTGGAATTTCTAAAAAGAGAACAAAGGCACTAGGGTTTTTTCAGCATCCTGTTAGAGAATACAGGGAACAAACGTCTCATGAAGTTGTGGCCCTTTTAATTCCTGTTTGTTAATCCAGAACTACCTCAGTTGTGCTCTTTCCCACAATGGCACTGCTATTCAATTTCGGGTCAAAATCCAAGTTAGTTTCTTAGAAGAGAAGCCTCAGACACTTTTAATTTTTTTTAGCAAATCTGGAGTTGCAGAGCTTCCTGTTTGACTTTCTGGAAGGCTGGCATTAGTTGCTAAGCCTACTGGTCTCCAGTTCAGAGTTGCAGAAGAAAAAGTTGAGAGCCGCAGGTCCCTATTGCCAATACAGGCGCACAGCAGCCGTTGCCCAGCAGATGGTGCTGTTTCTCCAGCGACCTCATCAAGTGTGAGGCCAGCAGATAAAGCAGATGGAGCTGAGGTAGCATTAAGAGAAAAATGAATTTAATTCATTTATCCTTAAAGGGCAATAGCATATTGCAAGGATCAGAGTAGTTTGGAAAAAAAAAATGGCCGTAATCCTGAGTGAAATCTACTCACTAATATTTCTCTTCCCCCTTGGCCCCTGAGTCACATTTTAAAAAGTAGGTGATTTTTGGATAGCCAGTTTTTTTAGCTGCAGTGTTTATAAAAAGGACTTGTTTTCAGGTTTTAAAAATTCTAATCAGAAAACGAAGTTGAATTACTATGTGCCCAAACAATTTATTACCCATGCCCAGATGGTAAAATGCTATTATTTTTAACCTAATTTAAGAATAATTTGTAGTTTTTGCTAACACAATGGAGTAATTCTAACAGAAGTAGAATTTACCTTCCTTTCAGATTTAAACCAGACCGTTCATTCAAATATTGACTAAGCACCTATAATGTGCCCTGGATCTGATATAAGGGGCACAGTCCTTCCCCACTTTTATGGTACACACATTCTTAGAGGAGGCAGCCAATAAATACTGACAAAAAATTAGCAGTAAGTGGTATACAGAGAAAATAGAATAGAGTGGCTTTTTATAGTGGGGTGCTAAGAAGGTAACATCTAAACAACATGAAAATGTAAGAAGCTAGAAGGAAGAGAATTTTATGTAGATGGAACAGCATATTGTAAAGATCTAGGTCAAAGCTTGAACTATTCTAGGAACAGAGAGGGCCGATGGCTGGATGCCATCAGATGCCAGAGTGTTAGAGCATGGTACCACAGTAGAGTTTGAGTTGTATTCTAAGTATAGTGGGAACCCACTGGGGAATTTTGAACAGAAGATGACATAATGTGATTTACATTAAGAGAATTCTCTCTTTGGAAAATGGGTTATAGGCAGGTAAGAGTAGATGCAGGAAAACCAGTTAGATATATCAGGGTTGAGTGCCAAGTCAGAAACCAGTTGAGGTATTTTATTCAGAAAGAGGTTTAAAAACAAGGAATGAGGCATTTACAGAGTTAATGGCAAGGACTAGAGTAGTATTTGGGGGTACTGCTGCTGGCCTGTGAAGTTGAAGGGTACCCATAGTAATTGAAATCCAGAGTTCAGGAAGCCTGCTACTCCTAACACTACTACTCAATCCAGGAAGCTAGCCAGACACCGGAATATGGAGTCCAACCATTACAACTTCCTCTAAACACTTGCACTCTCTGACCTTGCTTCTCAGCACTAATACCAGTGGGAAGATTGCCTCCCTTGCTTCTCTTTATAAACTTTATACTTGTGCATTTAATTGGCAGTATCTAATTCCAACCGAGATCTCTACATGGGAGGGTGTCTGGGACAAGTTTTTAGGTTTCCAGCTTCTTCAATTAACAGATAAAATGGTTCTTGAGGGAGCCGATCTGCTAAATCTAAGAAGGCTATTGCATTTATGAAAGTAAAGAATGGTGGTAGCTTGCCTTAGGATGGCGGTATTGGAAACCCATGGAAGTGGACACATTCGGAATATGTTTTAGAGGTGACAATAGCAGCACTTGTTTATTGATTGGATTTGGAAAGGTAAACTCCTAGATGTTTTGCTTGAGCAACTGGATAGGTGGTGCCACTGGAAAAATAGTGATACCACTGACATAGCATGTAAAAGGTGAAATTGCCAATGTACATGCCGGTATAGACATGACCAAAACGCAGTTATATTTAAGTCTAGAGTTCAGGGCCTAGATTTGGGAGTTCATTGGTCTAGCGATGCTATTAAAAGCTGTGGGATGTTTTCACATAAGAAGAGTCTGTTGATAGCCTAGACAGAGCCCTCAGTCCAACATTAGAGATCAAGCTAAGAAGAGAAGCCAGCAAAGGAGATGGAGAAGGATTGGGCATCAAGGAAGGAAAACCGGGAGAGTGGCAGGGGATCCAAATGAAGAGAGTGCTCAAATGTGTCAAGTGCTGATAAGAATTTTTTTATGTATATGCCTACAGAACCTGATATTCCTAGGTGGTCTCGCATCCAAGTACTAATGAGGCCTGACCCTGCTTAGCTTCCGGGATCAGATGAGATTGGGCATGTTCAGGGTGGCATGGCCGTAGATTCACTGATAAGAATTTAAGTTGAGAATAGCAGTGGCCCTTGGATTAAACAAGTGCAATCTCAGTGGAGTGGTGGGAACAAAAATAAGATTACTTTGAATCTGAGGTCTAGCTAAAGGTTTATCGATTTTGTCGATCTTTTCAAAAAACCAACTTCTGTTTTTTTTTGATTCTCTATTCTATTTATCTTCACATTATTTCCTTCCTTTTGCTTGCTTTGGGTTTAGTTTCCTCTTATTTTTATAGTTCCTTAAGGTGAAAGCTTATTGCTTTGAGATCTTTTTTAATGTAGTCATCTATGGCTCCAAATTTCCCTCTGAGCACTGCTTCACTGCATCCCATAGACTTTGGTATCTTGTGCTTTTGCTTTCATTCATCTCAAAGTATTTTCTGATTTCCCTTGTGATTTCTTCTTTGATCCATTGGTTATTTAAGAGTGTGTTGTTTTGTTTCCACATATTTGTGAATTTTCTAAATTTCCTTCTGTTACTGATTTCTAAGTTCATTTTGTTGTACTTGGAGAACATATTTGGTATGACTTTGATCTTTTAAAATTACTGAGACTTGTTTTGTATCTTAACATATGGTCTATTTTGGAGAACGATCTTTGTGTACTGGAAAATGTGTATTCTGCTGTTGTTGGGTAGAATGTCCTATAGATGTCTGCTAGGTCTAGTTGATTTGTAGTGTCGAATATTCTGTTTCCTTGTTAATCTTCTAGTTGTTTTATCCGTTGTTGAATGTGGAGTGTTGAATTCTCCATCGATTATTGTTGAACTATTTCTCTCTTCAATTCTGTCTGTTTTTGCTTCATTTATTTTGCTGCTCTGTTTTAGGTGTATCCATTTTTATAATTCTTATGTCTTTTTGATGGATCATTCCTTTAACATTATAATGAATGTCCGTCTTTGTGTCTTTTAACAGTTTTTTGTCTTAAAGTATATTTTGTCTAATATTAGTAGAGCCACTCCAGCTCTCTTGGTTATTATTTACATGGCATATCTTTTTTCATCCTTTTACTTTCAACCTAATTTTGTCTTTGAATCTAAAATGTATCTTGTATAGACAGTGCATAGTGGATTATGTTTTTAAATCCATTCTGCCAGTCTCTGTCTTTGAACTGAAGAGTTTACTCCATTGCACTTAATGTAATTATTGATAAGGACTTCCTTCTGTCATTTTGCTACTGGTTACACACTTGCAACTAGCAAGTGAGTAAGTTCTGGAGATCTGATGCACAGCATAGTGAATATAGTCAACAGTATTATATTATATACTTCAAATCTGATTTTTATATCTTTTTTTTTGTCCAGTCCTCTATTACTGCTTTCTTTTGTGTTAAATGTATATTTTCTAGTATACCATTTTAATTCTTTTGTTGCTTATTTTAGTATATATTCCTGAGTTATTTTCCTAGTGATTACTCTGGGAATTATAAATTAACATCTTAATTTATAACCGTCTAGTTCTAATTAACACTACCTTAGTTTTAATAGGATATAAAACTTTGATCTCCCTACTTATATTGTCATAAATTACATTTTTATACATTGTGTGCCAATTGACATAGATTTATAATTATTGCTTTATGTAGTTGTCTTTTAAATCAGATTGGAGGGAAAAAAAGGAGTTATAAACAATACATATGTTTATATTTTCTTTCACTATTTACCTATTATATTAGTTTCCTAGGTTTGCAGAGTACTACTAACTGGGTGGGTTAAAGCAACAGAAATTTATTCTCTCACAGTTCTGGATGCCAGGTCTGAGATCAAGGTGTTAGCAGAGTTGGTTCCTTCTGGAGGCATTGAAGGAGAATCTATTCTAAGCCTCTTAGCTTCTGGTGACAGCTGAGAATCCTTAGTATTATTTGGCTTGTGAAGGCATTGCTTTAATCTCAACCTCCATCTTCACATGGCAATATCCTTGTCTATCTGTGTCTTCACATGGCTGTCTTCGGAGAGGCATATGAGTAGTATTAGGTTTTGGGCCTAGCCTATTCTAGCACCACCTCATCTTAACTAATTCCATCTGTGATGATTCTGTTTCCAAATTAAGTCTCATTCTGAGATTCTGGGTGGGAGCTTATGACAGCTCCAACCAAAGAAGGGCAACAGAGGTGATGCTTTGTGACTTTCCAGGCCGCGTTACGAAAAGGATAAGGCTTCTACCTCCTCTTTTGGGATCTGGATGTTGGACACTTGCTCTGGGGAAGCCATCTACTATGCTGTGAAGGAGCCCAAATTAGCCCAGGTGGAGAGGAACTGAGGCTCTAAATTGAAGGCTAGCTTCAATCTCCAGATATATGAATAAACTAGCCTTCAGATGCCTCCAGCCTCCAGCCCTCAAGTCTTGCAGCTAAGACCTCAGTTGTGGAACAGAAATAAGCTTTCTCTGCCATGCCCTGTCTGAATTCCTGACCCATAGAATCTATGAGCATAATAGTTTTATGCCACTGTATTTTGTGGTAATTTGTTAGGTAGCCACAGTAACTGAACAGTCACCAAGCAAATCAAATGGTACTAAGCACTGGATAGACTTTTCTCCCCTCTCAGCACAGCTAGTCTTTTTGGGGACCTGTGCTGGACTTTGCAGTTAAGAGCATCAAGATTGTCTCATTATTCTCCCCATCCCTCCAAACAGTCTTCCTAGATTTTGCAAGTGTCCCATTTTTCCCAATGACCCAGGCTTCCTCGGAATATCTGATTTCCCCTCCTTATATAGCCAACAAGTGACACCCATTGTCTTTTTCATAGTGCCTCATTAACTCATTCTTCCCATTCCTACCAGCCTGTGCTTGAACTTCAGGAGTTCATTATTATCTACAGAATAAAATGCAATGGAGTAGAAAAAGTCTACCAATAATAGGCATAGTGCTTTCAGGTTTCGTAGTAGAAAGGGGTAGTACTTAAAGCTTTCCAAGGGCAAGTAATGATAATGTTTATAGATATGACGTGGAAGTCCACTGTATTTTGAGAAAGATATCTCCCTCTTATTAGGGCAATGCAAACAGCAAGTCACTGGCTAGTCTCAGGATTATATCTAGTCCCTGAATCGACTTTGCTCTGTGTTTAGTCAAAGCCCTTTTCTTTCCTCCTCTTAACTATATCCCTGGCTACAAATCTAAATTTGGTTTAAAAAATTCAGAAGTATTAGATGTTATTCTAATATTAAGTGTTGAATGAATCCCTTAGTTCTGCTTTCTACAGAAATATTCATTCAACAGCCTACATCCTTTGCTTTATCCTGACCAAAATAGCATTTGTAGGGAGAGCTTATGATTAGTTAAATTTAAGAATCTGAGTATAACCTACAGGGTCGGCTCAGCATCTTATCATAGACACATGAAATATATGCAATTTTCCTTGGATAAGGACCCAGTTATCTCCATAATTTATTTTTGGAGCTACATTAGAGGAAATCAGGTACTGACACAGTTTGCATAAGGATTATTTCAGGTCCTATTTAGAGCTCGGGTACGTAATGTGTACTAGTTGCTGCAGATACCATTAAGAAATAACTGTTTGCTAAGAGAGCAAGAGGACAATTGTATCCTCTGAAATCTGACATTACCATTGTTTCTTAAATGACTTTTTTGAGAAGCTCATATTTAAGAGACTAAATCTTAAAAAAGAGGAAGAAGAAAAAAGGGGGTCAATTACCTATCATTCATTTATTTAAAAAATATTTATTAAGCACTTAACTATGTGTCAGGCACTGTTCTAGTGCCAAGTACATGGCAGACAAAAATCCCTGCCCTCAGGGAATTTTCATTTTAGAGGAGGAGAGAATAAGATAATAGAATCACTAAAGTAAAATGTGTTAGACTGTTTGCATGTTAGAATTTTAATCACAGGACCATGTTTAGAAAATGCCGTAAAGTGAAATAAAGCTGGGAAGAATAACAGTGCTGGGGTGGGCCTGAGGGGGTTAAATTTTAGAGATTGAGGAGGTCTCAGAAGGTAATATTTGAGTAGATAAAGAAGGTGAGAGATTTAAATTTCTGGAAGAAGATGGGCCAGGCCAGTAGTTTCAAAAAGTACAAAGGTCCTAAGGTGCAGAGTATACCTTGCTGTCGGAGCAATGCAAGGAGGCAGAGGGACTGGTACAGAGGGAATGAAAGGTAGACAGGTAGGTCAAGTTGGGCCTTGTAGGGCATTTCTGTGATTGGGGTTTTTAGTTTAAGTACAAAAGAAGCCAGGGTTTTGAGCAGAGGAGTGATGATGGTCTAATAACTTAACAGGGTCATTTTGACTGCTGTGTTGAGGACAATTTGAAGAAAGCAAATAATGGAAGCAAAGAGACCAGTTATGTAGGAGAAATGGAAGTGGCTTGACCAGGTGGTAGCAGTGGACAAATTCTAGTATAATTTAAAGATAGAGCAACAGGATCTGCTGACAAATACGGGGTGGGAGTGAAAGAAGAGATAAAGATTACTTCAAGGTTTCAGTTTGAGCAACTGAAAGATGAGTTGTACTTAGATGGGAAGGCTCCTCAGGATGTGTTAAATCTGAGATGCTCTTCAAGTGGAGATGCCACAAAGTAGTTGAATATACAGGTCTGGCATTTAGGATAGAGGTCTGAGCTGGAGAAGCTGGGAGAGATCAGCGCATGGCAATATTTAGAACTAGAAGACTGGATAAGGTCGCTGAGAGAGTGAGTATAGACAGGAGGGAAGAGTTCTAAGGGCTGAATCATCAAGTACTCCAATATTAGGATGTCAGGGAGAAGGTGGCCCTGGCAAAGGAGACTGAGGAGTGGACAGTGAAGCAGGAGGAAAATTAAGAAGGCGCAATGTTCTAAAAGCCAAGTGAAGGTGTTTTAAGCGGGGAGATGGAAAAGGGGATGATGTTGTGGTGTTGCTTATGGGTCTAGGTAAGGTATTAAAAGAACTAACCACTTGTATTTAACATTACAAGTTCTTTGGAGAACTTGAGTAAAGCGGTTGCAATGGAGTGATAGGAGCAAGTGATTGGAGTCAGTTCAGGAGAAAATGAGGAGAGAGGGATTGGAGACAGCAAATATGGACTTTATGTTTTAAAGATAGAAGTATATTTTGTGTTGACAGGCCTTTGCTTTCCAGTGACAGACCTAGCCTTCTCACCCACACTCCCTTCTTTGGACTTCAAATTTGGATATTAGCCGTTTCTTGGGACTCTCACTTCGAGAGTGTTAATAGGAAATCTGAACTGATAAGGAGCTGAGGATTATGAAAATCAACTTATTTTATATGTGGAATTCTTCTTTTCCCCCAAACTGCTGGTTCCCACTACCCTGGGGGAATATAACATATTTTAGATGTGGCCAAGAGTCCTTAGGCTTAGAGGAATTGCACTGTTCTTGCTATTATTTGGATCGTTCTTCATACTTGTAATTTGGTGCTCTATCCCAGCCCTATTGACAAACTCTTTCCTCTACTTCTGTATCATGATGGGTCCTTTACTGATTCTTTGGAACTCCCACTTCAAAGGAATGACAATGACCAGAGAAGTCTGAAAAACTTAATATGAAGCCTTTGGTGGTGACCAGGCTGTTCACAAATGTTTCTTCCATTCTGGGCACGTTAGGAGTGCCACTCTCAGATATGGCCCTGTGACTTGCCCTAGCCAGTGAAATGTAACCTAAGTGATGTCTGTCACTTCCTAGCAGAAGCTTTAATGACCAGTGCACAGTCTGTCACATTTTCTTGGCTGTCAGGATTTGTGGAAGCATATGATGAGATATGATAGATGCCTCTATCAGCCAGGGTCTGAATCACAGCAATGAGCAGAGTCTCCTTGCTAATCCTAGAGAGACATCTAGTGTGAGAAATGAACTTTAATTTTATTAGCTTTATCTTGGGATGGCAAAACCCAATCTATCTTGACTGACACAATACCTAAGGACAAAAATAAACGTGGTGTTCCAGCTCCATTATAACCAATGGATTACAAATTTTAGGATATAAGGTTTTACTTTCCCATGCCAGGGGCAGGCAAAAGAAGAAAACAAACAAAAAAACTCAATAAATAACACAGGTATTAAAACTTTACCTTTTTGTAAGTTCTCCATTAACTACAAAACTATCAAACCTTTAAAATGGTAACATTAAAAATATATGTTTCTCTTAACCAGGAGGGGAACTTCTCTTTGACAGCTGGACTACCAAAAACATAGGTTAGTGTATTTCAAACTTTGTTCTCTAGGTCATCTGCATTAGGTCCGCCAGGGTTGGTCATTATAAATGCAGAGTCCCTAGTCTTGGCCTCTTAAAAGAAGTCTGTGGTTCTTAACTCCTAGGAGGTTCTGTAGTCTTTATCTTTATTTGTATGCGTGGTATAATACAAAAATATATTTGGCTTTTGTCCTTACTTCCTGCTATAGAGCTGCTAAAACTCTTGGAATTTCCTGAGTGATAGAAGTGTATTTTGCTATTCATAATGAGCCCCTGAGTTTATGCTAATGAAGTCACTTAGGGTGGGGTTCCTAGATAGCTTTAGGATGGAGCTGGTCAACAGAAAGACCAAGTGATTAGACTTCCTGACCAGCCTCCAGGAAATGAGTGGGGGAAGGTGCTAGAAATTGAGCTCTATAAACTCCTGAACAGATTCAGAGAGCTTCTGGGTTGGTAAACACATCAAAATGCTGGGCAGATGTCATGGCTCTGCATCCATCCCTCCCCTTCCTTGCCTAATGCATCTCTTCCATTTGGTTGTTCTTGAGTTATATCCTTTATAACAGGCAAATGGAAGTATGGGTTTTCCTGAGTTCTGTGAGCCACTCTAGAAAATTGTTGACCTTAAAAGGGAAGGGAGTAGTGCGAACTCCCCAATTTTATAGCCATGTTGGATAGAAGTGTGGGTAACACTTGCAGCTGGCATCTGAGTGAGGGCAGTCTTGTGGGACTCCCCTAAACCTGTGGAGTCTGATAATAACTCTGGGTAGTTAGTGTCAGAATTGAATAGAACTGTAGGCCATCTAGTTGGTGTCCAGAGAATCAGAGAATTGGTTGTTGGTATTGGAAAACACCCTAGAAATATGTTACCAACACAATACTGAAGTTCATTTTCAACATAGTATCTCATTGAGTTTACCTATGCTTCAATATTAGAGAAGAGATGTTAGTGTAAGAGACAAATCACAATTCTGCATAAAAGAATTTTATTTAGTGGTCAGATCCCAATGAATAATGCCAGTCATTGCTTGATTTTGCTAAAATGTGCTATTAGATATGCTCTTAAGAAAGTGTATAGTGCATCACCAAAAGCTGTTTAATTTGGATTGTGTAAAGTAAAAGAAAATTTCATAAATCTCTGTCCTCTGATAAAAATTTTAAAATATAAAAATGAAAAAAAAATCCAAAAGCAGTATTCCAAAATAATAAATGTCACCTTGGACTATTTACAATTAAGATGCCTTTTAATAGAATATGCTCTGCTTGATTTTTTTCCTCACATTTTACTTAACATTTATAAGTATTCTCACTCCTCTATCTGACCCTTATTCATGATTTCTTCCATTCTTGTCTTCCTTGAAATAGTCATCTTCTATTCTCACTCATCTTTGAGTCTTTCTCTGATACTCCTTTTTCCTACTCTTAAATCACCAATAATTCTGTTCAACAGCATTTGTTGAGCACCTATGATGTGCCAGGCACTGTGCTAGGAGGTGGAGATAAATACGGAGATAAAAAGTCATTGATACCTGCCCCCAAAGAAACCGAGTTTAGGTTAATTAAAAAACAATGTTTTTTCACATTAAATTCCATGAAATCCCAGTCCCCTGCAAAGTAAATTTGGGAATTTCTTGAAACAGTGTACTCTTGGAGGGTCTGTCAACTGACCTACGCCAACACATATTGAATTTAGAATTCTGTTCTTTTCTGTGAAGCATAGCCTCAAAAGCCCAGGCCTACAGTCTGAGTTCTAAACTCTTAGCAGGTGGGAACTATATGTTAGGCAGTAGGGGACAGCTGTGCCAATTTGTTTTTGGGGAGGGTAATCTTTTGATTGGCTTCTAAAAATTCCAAATATGAAAAGACTTTAACCTCCCCCAAAATACTAAATTTGAGCTACAGACATAGATCAAGAAACTCTCCCCTGATTTGGACTCGTAACGAGATGCTCTAAAACTCCTATATTTTATAAATGTTAAGCAGGAGCTCTTTTTATTACCTCCACATGTTTCTTTGTGCTTTTTCTGTGAACATTTAGCTCCAGACATAAAAGCAGCAAATTAAACCTGCAGGTCACCTTTTTTTCTCTTTTATCATGGTTGAACTCAAAACAAGCTCATCTCTCGCATGTGGCCTACATCTTCTTTGTCCATGAAGCCTCGAAAGACCCTTGGTAGTTATTTCAAAAAAGGCAAGCCATGAAATATAAAATGAAAGCTATACATAGCATACTATAAAAGCAAAAACGAAATTACACCCTCACTGCCCCATCTGTTCCATGCCTGGTAGGCCAGGTCCCTACAAATACTCATATTTGGAAATATTTCTGTCACGGTAAAGTCCAAAACATGGTGGTTGGGCTCCACTCTCACAGCTTGTAGCATATTCTTTTCACTGAGTCCTCACAGCCAACCACTGAACAATGATGGCGTTTTTGTGGAAAAGTCCTATCCTTGATCCCCTACCTTTCTACAGGTTACACAGGGTCATATTATACAGTTTCTATCCAATTAGATGATACTCTATACATTCAAGAGTATTAGTGCCAGATTCAGAACTTCCTCGTGAGCTGCTTCCAAGCCCTTTGGATCTGAAGGCACCTTTGGGAGTTGGCGTTATACCCATGTGACATTTAGCCTGCCTTACCCTATGGCAGGATGATCACGATGTCTGAAATACGCGAAGAGCATGAGAAGAGCAGGGAGTATTGTGGGAGGGAGGGAAAAGAGGTGATCATGCACAAGCTTTTTGCTCTGTCGTGCATATATTTTCAGTGTAACAGGGTGTATTTCGACACATTAGGGGTTGTGCTTTTTTGTTAAAAGAAATAACTCACCCTGAAAAGCTCATTTGGCAAATGTGGCCATGAATGTGTGTGTGTGTGTGTGTGTGTGTGTGTGTGTGTGTAAAATGTGTCATGAGGTTATACGTCAAGTCCTATGGGTGTGTCCTCCTGGCCCCTCCCTCACTGTCACACCCACCTCCCCAGTGAGGAAAGACTGATGGGTTACACCTGGTCAGTTTGATATTCGGAAGCTTCAGACAGGCTTTCTGAGAAGCTTAGAAAATTCTCCTGGTACTCAGAACAAACAATCTCGTAACGGTAATGCCGGAACTCCACAGCAAACGTGCCAAAGTATGACAGGAAGCACATGACCAGGCCCCACTGGACCCTGGCTGCATACATGTGGATGCCTTGGGCCATGAGGATGAAGTCTGGGGAGGAGCAGTCAAGGAAAGAACTGGGTTCTCTTCTGGGCAGACAGATTATAGGAAAAGTCTGGCTCTCCCCATCGGTAGAGAACATTATCTAACTCTTACATTGTTCCAGACATGCTTCTAAGTGCTTTCACAGAAAATATAACTTAATCTTCATGATAGTTCTATTATCATTATCGGTTCATTTAAAAATAGGGAAACTGAGGCCAAATAGATAAGTGACCTGTCTGCGATCACACAGGTGTTAACTGATGGAACTGGGATTCAAACTTAAGCACTCTGTCCCAAGCCACACACTCGACCACTCTACAGCCACCTAATAAACTGAGATTAGCAAGAGAATTACAATTCCAAAGTAAGTAGTTGGCCAGAAAAATAAAGTTATTTTTTTAAAAACCACTGCAAATGACTATGGAGTCATAGTCATCATTCTATCCTCAGAAACAATTTTGAACATATCAACTCACTAACGACCTCCATATAAGCTGCATTTGTCTCTGCAGTGTTACCAATAATGTCTTAAGTGGTCCCTCTTCCACTTCAGTCTAGTTTTCAATACTGTCTTTCAGACAATACTTCACAGGCTAGTTTCACTCCTGGTGTCATATTTAAAATTGTGCCCAAATGAAAAAATGCCTTAAAAAAAACAGATAAGACTCCTACGTCTGAATATACGTGTAGTGTGTGTTGAGAAAGGTTCATGGCATGCTTTAGTGAAAAGATCAAAAGGCCAAGGACTAAATACACTTATTCAGAAATATCAGAAATGCCTCCTTAGAATGTTCTATCTTAAGAACATAGATTTAAAATCTTGGGAAATTTTCAGAGAGTAGGTGAAACTACTTCAGCCAAACTTTGCTCTCTGGACTAGACCTGGATCCATTCACCTGGGAACCAAGAAATGTTTCCAAGTATTCAGAAATAAAATGGCAGAATCGTTTGGCATAAGCTCAAAGCTCAGAACAATTTAAAGTCTGTACATACTCTTCTGCCTGAGGGTTTGAAATACTGCCAAAGCAATATTATCACTTAAGATAATGGGGAAGGGATGAATCTTTAAATCTCATACTGGCAGAATTTTGACCTTTTCACTCATAAAATATTTTATCAGGTTGCTAGTGATGAGAAATTTTTTTGGCTTGATTTTCAAGTCCTAAAGTGTGACTGCAGAACTTGAAAAAAAAAAAAAACAATAAAATGATTGCATGGCAGTTGTGAGAGAAGAATAAATAACATACTTCAAATACTTTACTAACTAGAGACCATCTCTGTGCGCCAAATCTTTTCATATTTTAAAGCCACATTCTCTACAGAAAGACCATGTACTGGTTAAAAGTGCAAGAACTGAGCCTGAATTTAAATCAAGATCACATATTGTGTGCGATATGGGGTAAATTAACCTCTGCACTTCTCTATTCTTACCTAAGGAAGCTGATACATCTAAAGTGCTTAGGATAATGCCTCGCACATGTAAGTGCCCCATAAATACTGGCTATTACATGACTGAAGATGTGTGATTGTGTTAGCTACCATCTAGGGACATGATCTCCTCTGGTTTCTTGAGGAGGACCTAAAAGAGTGACCATTTATGATCGCTCTGTCCAACGGAACGAATGAGCCATCCAATTGGTGGGACTGGAACTGGCTGGCTTCCGCGGGGCCATGCCGCCAGCAGGTGGAGTCCCTGCACTCCATCCTAGACTACCCTATCTGCGATATCTGAAGGGTAAAGCTCAGCGAAGCACTCTCCTCTTCCCTTCCCTGGTTTCTCTACTTGTTACTGAGTGGGCAAGTTTAATTCCAGAGTGTGATATAGGAAGCCTGTGGCATTTTCCTTTCCAAATTTAGCAGGAATAAAGGCTGATTTCTTCATCTCCATTTGGTTCCTTGTTCTCCATTGGTTTAAACTCGAGGGAGGAAGGGAAATAAGAGCACTTCGAAACCTCAAAAATATTTGTTTAGGACAATTATACATGCAGCAGTACCTAATTGTTGAATTCGTTTTCCAGAAAAGCTTATTTTCCTGAATGTTATGAATGTATCTGTCCCTTGAAATTCATTTTAGAGTTAATAAATTAAATGAAATAAGAGGATGATGAATAAAGTCACAAATGAACATTTTTTAATATGGAGGGAAAAATCATAATTCTCTTGGTTATGCATTGCACATGTGCTTCATAAAGGGGAACTTTTACATTATTAGTGATAAGGAGAATGCATGATATCATTTCTACAACTGAAACAATCTTGAGAAGGCAGAGCTTGTTTTATTTTTAGTTCTCCATCTTCTCTTTGGCATGAAAAATAAGTCTGAGAGTTTTGTTTTTATACCGATTTACTTTTCTGTTTTGTCTAAGATCTGGAGATGGTCTGACACTATCCTAACTAATTGAGAAATGGCAATTTTCTCATCTCTAAATAGATAAGTTATCTGTGTTTTAATTTCACTGGTAAAGAACCCACTCACATTCAAAGGATACAGAGGACTACACAGAGAGTGACAGATGCCGAGAGAATAACCCGTGGAATTCCAACTTTCCGTCCTTCATTCTTGATGTTGACTTTGAGTGTCAATGCAGCCTGGATCCAGCAGGTCAAGGTGCCAAATCCAAATGTCAAGGAGGTTCCAACGTTATGGATTTCTTCATCATTTGTGAGCTAAGGGATGAACAGATAATGACATGTGGAGGCCCATTTAGAAAAGACATAAAAGCCAATGGAGTATGTGAGGGAGAAAAAGTAGGTCAAAAAACAGATATTCCGATAATGGGATGATAGATTTTAGAAAGATTAGCCCTTCATCTCCACTGGCTTCTTGTGTCAGTTTTCCATTGGTTTGAATGCTGAGGGGAAGAAGGGAAATAAAGAGTACCCACGAACCTCAAAATAGTTGTTTAGAAAAGCCATACAGGCAGTAGTAATCTATTCTGTGAATTTATTTTCCAGAAAAGCTTTGTGAAAAAGTAAAAGAAAAACAAACAAACAAACAAGTAGGAAAGTTACACAAAATAATGTTAAAGATTCTACAAACATATACTCCAAATTTTACTTTTCACACTAAGATAAGACCTGGGATCTGGCTGTGTATTTACTGATTGAGGAGGTTAAGATTTTATTGGCATAGACAACTAATAAAACTGTTCTTTACTCCTACAAAACTGGCCCATCTCTGTAGTGTGACCAATTCACTGTTAATGGGATTGTTTTGTTCTCTTATTATAATAAAACTGCCACCTATGAGCTTTTGCCATATCCGTAGACCCATTAGAATTGTATGAAGATTTCTGGTCACGGTGTTTAGAGAGTGAATGGGTCAAAGGAGACCCATCTGGGTTATTTCAATTAGGGGTTGGAAATGTAAATGCCTCCAAATCATTATCCACCAATTTAAAAAAATTTGTCACTTAAAACACCTTCAGTAATTACACATATTTTAAAATACCAATATAGGAAAATAAAATCTATTTCGAAGAGATGGCTTTTAAAACATGGTGAAAATATATTTTTTGAATTGCCATTGTCTTCAGATGTTTTATTGTTTGACATTGTTGTGAATAATAGTTGTACAAAATCAGTATTACTTTCCTTTTACAATTTGCTCTGTTTTTTACTATGGGATTCCCACGTCTTCTTTGGAAAGAAGAGTGCCAGACACAGTACTACTAATCCTTATGTTTTCCTCTCATAGTTCAAAAGATATATTTTCAAAGCTTATTTTAAATAATAATTCCTCAAATCAAATTTTACTTTTAGGAAACCGGTTTTCTAAACCCTATCCATTTATTATTTTTAACCTAATTAAAAACAGATAATAAGTTACATAGTTCAAACTTATAAAAATCATAAAAGGAGTATACAGATTGGAAAGTCTGTCTGCCATCCCAGATACCAGCCACCTGGTTTCTCCACAGGCAACTAATTTGTTATTTGTTTCTTGTATATTCTCTGTAGATATTCCAGAAAATGTCCTTCAGATGTCATCATTCATGGCTTCGACTATTTGTGGTTCACCAAAGTGACCCAATCTCTGGGTTTCTCTTGGGACTTTAGTAAAGAGCACAGTGCCTACTTAGTGACTTCCATCCAAGTCTGAGTAGAGAGAAATGATAGTTATTGAGTACTTTACAACATGCCAGCACTTGTAGCACAGACAGGTGAGGGAAAGATGCCCACCAAAATCTCAATAAAAATGCTCAATACCCTAACATTTTGGAGTTTAATAGGATAAACTCTCAAATATTCTGATAAGTCACTGTCCTAGCCAATATGATCTATGAATGCAGCTTCCTTGTCATCTATATGGGATGAGATCTAAAATAGTTAGAAGAATTGGTGGGATTGCCTCTGTCAAACAACCCATCAATTCAAAAATGCTTACTGAATTGCTACTCTGTACCAGGGAAAATGTTGGGGAATGAGTTAGCCTGGTTTTATGAATTATCAGGACTGAGGGTTAGGACAAGAGACAGTCTTAGAAAATTTACTATCATATTTTCTTGTATGTCTATGCCATTTGGATTTCACTCAACAGAAGGAAGAGAGGTGTCAGGATCAGAGTTTGATTATAAGAAGGAAGTTTCTAGTAGCAGTGTATAGCATAGTTTAGAGGATGCTGGGGAAGGGAGGGAGGCAGAGACATCAGACAAATACTGTAACAATGCAGGGGTCTCCTTGTCTATTTTACAAATGAAGTCATTCAGGTCTAGAGTTGGGTGATGGTATTGGCAAGAGAAATTATTCTTAAATGTGACCTCAGGCTTCTAAATCTCTGGGAAGAAGAGTCAGTATTAGTGTATCTTTACACAAGTCACAGTGTTCCAGAGAAGTGCTGGGTTTTCATCCTTAACTCCCATGTGAGCTTGCTACTCTGAAATGCAAGCTTTCATTCAGAAAAAATGTTTAATTATAGTAAGGCCATAATGATCCTATTAGTATTCTAGAAAGGTACATTAGGATACAATTTATTAGGAAAAAAGTATGAAGCACTTTGAAATCCTTTGCAGAAAATATACAGCTGTTTTGGGAGCTACTTTTCCTAATAACCATGCTGTAATTCTAACACCTAGTGAACACCCTCATGTGCTTAACACAAACTTAGGTAGACCAGGCTGAGAGACCATAAGGGCTGATGCCTGGAGAACCTGTGCATGTTAGGAACCACTATTAGCAGTTGCTCTTAAGATTTATGCAGAATTATACGGGTCATACAGTGACTGTCTCTCAGTGGCTATGATAATATATAGGTAAAGTGTGAGATGGAGGTGAAAAAGGCCAAATGAAGTACCTGAAAATTACCAAGTAAGGTCATTCCAAAGGAAGCAAGACACAGTGCAACCAATCCACTAATATTCAGCCAAGGATTTAAAACCTTTGGTTTCAGTTGTATGAAGCGCAGAACAGCTACCACAAGAGCTGGGGATAAAACAAAATGTTACAATTAAAAAATTTAAATCATATATCCAGACTATAAGGCAGAGTTCTAAAGCCACAATGTACAAAATCAAACTTTTCACTACGGTGCATTTTTAAATCTCTGAAATGACAATTTTAAAAAGAAAATTTCCATGTGATGTTTACGATTATTTAGATGTTTTATTACATCTAACCTGGGGGGAAGCAGAGCAGAGTTGAAGCAGCAGTGCTGTATGTTATTTGGGTGATGCAAGGATGATAGAACAGTTAATAGAGTTGTTCTCAAAGAGTTTTCAAAAACCAGGTCAGCACAGGGCAGACTAACTCAGGAGAACACGGCAGAGGCTTGACACACAACAAATAAAATAGGGATAAAGACAGTCCATGGTATGGAAATTCACTGGTTCAATCATCCTTTAGCTTAGAACAGTGTTAGAACAGAGAGGGCAGGAAAACACGGGGAGAAGACAAGGTTCCACATCTAGACAAACCTGCTGGTCCCTGTGTCAGAAATCATTCCTGGGGATAGGAAGGAAGATAAAGGCAAGTGTACAAATCCCTTTATTACTGGTCCACACCCACTTCCTTCTGATTCTGCCTGGAGGTGTGTTCTTATCAAAGGACAATGATAGCTAATTCAAATTAGAGCACTTACAATGACCAAATTATGAAATCTGGATTTTTAACAGCAGATTTTGGGGTCTGGTATATATTAAAAATCAAGCTGATTATATTCAGGAAGCTCAATTCTTCCAAATGATGTTAATTACTTATTTTAAAAGAACCACTCTATCTTTTGAAGCAAATTGTCATCAGAGAACCTGATGAGAGAGTGAAGTTACCTAGATTTCAAACCTGACTTCTAACAGTAACCTTGAAGATAGTCCATATGCAAGCCACTAACCTAAGAATCCCTTTTATTAACTGCCTAGTCCAGGAATAGTTTCATATTTATATAGAAATCTGAGGAAGTTGGTTTACAAATGACAAAAAAGGTGCTTGCAATTAATATAAACTATATCTACATAAAAGGAAATGCACTTATACTACTTCCTAAGACAATTTATTTTGACATTCAGGTTTAGCAGAGAAGACAATTAGAAATTCAAAAATTACCCTATTTATACAGCAATTAAAAACAGGTAATTATTTGCTAAAGGTTTTACCTTGATCACAGGTCATTATTACTAACCATTAATAAAGAAAACTCAACCATAAATTTGCATTTCCCAAGTATGCTGAATTTCATAGTTTCAAGCTATGAAACTATATAAGCTCAGTGAGTTGACATCCAGTTCCAAGTACCTCTGTTCAAAGAGTGATATACAATTTGGTTAATATTTAAATTTTGGAAACAAAAGAGAAATAAATCATAACTTACAAAATTGCAAGTTGTTCAGTTCAAATTTAGCTTTTGGTAATATTTAGGGTTCAGCTAATGCCCACTACTGATCATAAAATTAATAAATTATACTTGAGTTGACAAGAGTTTCCCAACCTACTGGTTTGAGGAACTTAGGAGTTATAGTATATCAGAAGTCCATTAATAATGACAATAACTGCCCTAAAGGATGAAGAAATCAGCAAAACTTATTAGTTTTTAGGATGGAAATAGGAGAAGAAGTGGGGAGAGAAGAAATTCAATATAAGCATTCTATACAAAGTGACCATCAGATAAAGAAGCCAGTAGATTAAAACCAGAAACCTCAACACAGGGCACCATGGGAGACATATGCTAACTAACTGTGTATGGACATTAGTCAGAGCATAATAACAAAATACCAAGACAGCATATTTCATTTCTTCTAAAAATGACTAGTGAAAAGTATTACTCTGGGAGCTCTCTGGTTGTCACGTAGTATGGAGGGATAGGATCCTGCTGGAACCGTGGCCTAAGCACTGAACTGCTGCTGAAGCAGACACTGAAATGGCTCTTGTCTGTGTGTTCCATTTGCCCAGGAGGAGAGAGTCAGTTGATGGTCACTCTCTGTATTACTTATTTCTCTCCAATAAAAATGGGACAAGTATCATTCTCTTTGTCCTAGTATTGCTAGCCTTCCCATTTGTAATAGCAATGCTAAAAATCATTTTATCATGAGCAGACGATGAAATTAAGCAGGTAGCAAACCTACTTGATGAAAGAAATTCAACCAAACACTCTGAACTTCCAGAATTACATTTGAAACACTACACTTTGCCCTTTAACCTATTAACTCCATTATTAATCAGCTCAGACTAGGCATACTTTCCTTTTAAAATAAATTCTAGTTGAATTTTTAGGGTGGTGAAAATAGTAAAGATTTTGGTCCTTTAATAGTTTTGTTAGAAGTAGGTTTAAATAGAGGCAGATTCAGACTATCTGTTATAAAGTCCATTTTCAACCAAGCAGTGGTTTAATTATATGTCCTTGAAAAAGACTTCCAGGCAGTAGGGCAAATTCAAAACCATCTTTACATATGCTAATCAATTTTTACCACATTAACGTTCTGATCAATAGATATAACTTTTAGTTTCACTAAAAATTTTAGATTTTATTAACAGTTTTAGAAAATATTTTTAAAAATCACCTTTGTTTTTGGTATGTAGAATAGTTCTTTTGCTTTAGTAGGTATCCCTTTTTAATTCATCTATTTTAAGAGAACACAAATATTAAAACAGTTGCTTATTGCTTTATTACATTTTTTACTTTGAGGCTGACTTGGTTTTTAGAATTCAAACTCAAAAAAACAAAAAAACAAAAAAACAGCTCTTAATTGCAGTTCTAAACTGGTGCCTGGCCAAATTCCCTTTGTTTAGTTTAGTTTTATTGTTTATGCATCGATAATTCCTATTTATGACTGCAGTAGAACACGACAATCAATATGTTTTGGCTGAAGGAGGGAGAATGGCTGCTATTAGGTGATTGAAATCATTCAGCTATTAGCTTTATCCTCGCCATGGCCCAGGGCAAAAAATAATATTCTCGTCAAAAAATTTGTCTTAAGTCTTCGTCCCTATCCCCCCAGGAGAAATACAGTGTTGACTCTGGACAAAGAGCATAACTAATTCTGTAAAGAGAATAATTGAGCATTCAATTTTCGATTAGTCCATCGGAGAGATAAAACGTCTTTGGTAATAATTTTAATAAATGCTACACAAAATCATTTGTAGATTATAAATTATAATCTATACATAGGCTGTCAAAAAGCAGTGACTTATAGGCAGTGCAGGTTGTTTCTGAAAGTCAGTTATGTCATCTAAAGTAAGAGTCTGAGAAAAAAAATAAAAATAAAGTAAGAGTCTGAGGCTAGACAGGACAGGCCTGGGGAGATGAAAGCATCCACAGTTCAGAGCGAGAATCATTAGCAAACTAACTCCTTGCAGAGAACACAAATAATTGTTGGTTTACTCCCATTGAACACTAATCTTAATCAGTTTTGTGTCCACCAGATGGCACAAAAAATGATAAAAGATGCTAAAGAATCAACACTAGATGCTGCAATATTTTAGAGCAGGAAAGCTAATAAAAACTTAATTGCTTCTTGGTGGAGCAGGGAAGGACTGGAGTGTAAAATGATGACAAGCGTCGTCTGGAAGAGGGGAACTTGATTTCATTTGTTTTGGGAAATGTTTTTATAACTAATTAATCATAAGCTCTATAACTGGATAAATTTATGAGCTGTGCAAACTGGTATTTTTTAGATTATACACTTGGAAATACTGATTTTTCTTAAGGATATAAAGGAAACAGTAGGCGGCTTCCAACATGTTCATTGGTTTCTTTAAAGCCCAATGGAGGGCAGATAGCTCATGACAGCTTTTTTATAAAAAGGGCAGTCGCCTCTGTATTGTGATTAGATGGGGTAGCGTTTGCAAAGCACTTAGCATTGTGCCTGGAATATAAATGACTGTCATTAATTATTGTTATTATTGCACCTGCAGGGATGATCATATACGAGTAGGTACCAACCTGCAGGCGTACGTGGTGTGATTGCAGATGGGCTGGGGATGGTCTCTGACCCTGCAATTTAAGATTCACTCTCGGGACTTTGTGCTCTATTAAATGCAAATATTTCCTTAGCAGTCATTTATGCCTTGGTATGAATAAGTTTATTAGAGCTTTTCAGAAAAGTGGTGTCAAGAGTAGAAAAAAAGCTTATGTATAAAGCTCCTGGCAGCTCTGAGGGTGAAGGCCGTGAAGACAAAACCTGAGTGACTAGGAGTAGCCCTGCTGCCCACATGTGTACCAGCTGCCAAGAGTACTACCTTTCTCAGAATTTGGGAATATTTGGGACATGAAAATACTGCCTGCTAGGGGCATGAAGAGAAGAGCTTCGTTAAAGAGTCGGCAACCCCAGCATCAGGGTATATCGAACCTGCTTTTTAGTGCTAGCGTAGGAGTCCATTCCTTCCAGAAACTTCCTGCTTAGGTGAATTGGAATATGCTTTGGGGAAGCTTGGGTAAGGAAAGGTTCACTCCAGGGAGCAATCTTACTAACTATAGAGAAGTCCCCAGTATGCTTCTTTTGGAGGCCTCTTGGGCCTCACAGGGAGCATTCTCTGTTTCTCACTTTTTGAGCCTTCTAAACCAACTAAGACTCTGCCTGTGTTGCATGCTGGACCAACCATCTCCCCTGGTTTTCCAGTGAGGTTTACAGGTCTTCTCTTTTCTAATAAGAAACATTTAAAAATAAGAGCGAATAGAAACTGTGTGTGTGGGGGCGGGGCGGGGAATTATACATAGATGAAATAACAGGTCTCCTCTTGGGGGGACAGATGCTACAAAAACCATTTGCTCCCTCAGTAATAACATCGTCTTTATCTCTTACTTTATCTCTCACTTCCAGAAAACCACTGCTGAAACAATTAGTTGTCACTGGCCAGTTCCCCACAGCATGGCAACAATGATAGTTGGTTGACCCTCTGAAAGTCAGTGGGAGGCCTGGCCTTGAGGAGATGGTACAGAAGGCCAACTGGAAAAGGATAGAAAGCATGGCTGGTTCCCGTGACCCCCGGAGGACCACCAGGTCATGGAGGCACTCACAGAATAAAGGGCACAGGATATTAAATGAGGGCATTGGGCCCTGAAGAAAAAGTGGGAAATTTAGGGCCAAACATGAGTATGAAAGTTGTTTAATGTTTTTTTTTTTAACCTATATCTCTACTTGCCAGCTTGATATGTGCATTGGCACAGGGGAGAGTGTCACCCTAATGCTAATGCTGACCTTTAGATTTAAAAATGATATCCACACACATCAACAGTTATCATTATCACAGAATCTATGCATTTTTTCATCTTTTCCACTGAAAGAATAAATAAGGCTTTCTTTTTAAAGCAAACATATTGTACAATATATTCTCAAGCTGGGTTTTATGGTATGTGATATATATTTTTTTGTGCAGCAAAAGAAATAAAGTCAAGAATACACTGAAATGTAAAGGAAAGACAAATTGTAAGGTAAGCAGGATGAACATAAAGGGATTTACGAGAAAAAGACCCTCAAAACAAAAGCTAGCCTCAGGATATTTCCATGACATGATACTGAATTATAATTAAGCCCACCATGCTTTTTTTTTTTAGAGTCACAAGGACACTTTATTAGAAAAGGGCTAACACTCCAGACAGAGTGTGGTTTCCTCTCAGAGGCAGAGAGTGAGAGGGACCCCACCATGCTTTTGACACGGGTTTGGGAAAACTGAAAATAAATAGAAATATACCAAAGCACATAAAAAATTCGTTATTATTGTCTTACCTAGGAATGCTGCCATGTTCATAACTTGACTAAACACACAGCTTGCAGGAGGTTCATCACCTGCAATACTTGAAAAATATGAAATGTTTTATCATTACTATATTAAAATCTATAACCCTCCATAGTGGGATGAATGTTTATGCTCCCTCAAAATTCATATTTTGAAATCTTAACCCCCAACATGATAGTATTAGGAGGTGTGAACTTTGGGAGGTGATTAGGTCATGAGGGTAGAGCCCTCATGAATGGCGTTAGTACCTTATAAAAGGGGCCTCTCTCCGTCCCCTTTCCACCAGGTAAGGAGGATACAGTAAGAAGTCGGCAAACTAGAAGAGGGCTCTCAACAGAACGCAACCATGCTGGCACCCTTCAGCCTCCAGACTGTGAGAAATAAATTTCTTTTGTTTATAAGCCACTCTGTCTATGGTACGTTTATTTAGCAGCCCACATTGACTGAAACAGAAATTGGTACTGAGAAATGGAGGTACGGTTGTAACAAATACATAAATATGTGGAAGTGGCTTTGGAACTGGGTAAAATGTAGAGGCTGGAAGAATTTTGAGGTACGTGCTAGAAAAGCCTATATTGCCATGAATGGACTTTTAAAGGCAATTCTGGGGAGAACTCAGAAAGAGGAGCACTGTAGAGAAAGCTTCTGTCTTCTTAGAGAATATCTAAGTAATCCTAAACAGAAGTTGATCGAAAAATGGGCAGTAAACGCCATTCTGGTGAGGTCTCAAATGGAAATAAAGAGCATGCTATTGATAACTGGAAGGCAGTGCTTGTACAAAGCAGCAAAGCACCTGGGTGAATTGTGTTCGTGTTCTCGTGTTTTCTGGGAGGTAGAACTTGGGAGTGAGGACATTAGATATTTAGCTGACGAGATTTCTAAGCAAAGTGTTGAAGGAGCGGCTTGGTTCCTCCAGACTTACAGTAAAATGTGAGAAGAGAAAAATGATTTGAAGATGGGATTGTGAAGCAAAAAGGAACCAGATTTTAAAGATTTGGAAAATTCTCAGTCTACCCATATTGCAAAAGAGTGAGAAAGTTAGAGTGGCTCCATAGTGTAGTGGTTAGCACGTCTGCTTTACGCGCAGAAGATCCTGGGTTCGCACCCCAGGTGGAGCCATGGTCCATAACCCAAGTGTGCCAGACCCCGGGTGTACACCATGAGCCTGTAGGGGATTCTCTGCCTTCAGAGATCCAGTTCTTAAGGGGAAATAGCAACATCCATAGGTCAAGGGTGGAAGGGGGGAGCGGGGATCAAAGAGGGGGAAAAAAAGCGAGAAAGCATAAAGCCTGTTTGGAAGAGAACAATACTGAAGGTGTGGCCAAGCAACTCCATGATAAGGAGATTAATGTGATTAATGTGGATGTAAAACAAGGATTTAACCAATCAATTTAACCAATCATCTTAACGAAAGCTAGAAATAGAGATAGGATTGCCCATCTAGGCAGTGCTAGCTAGGACTAAAGGAAACAAAAAATGGGGTAAAATGAAGGAAGACTGTTGGATTTCTTAGACCACACAGGACAGGACTGTCACCATTCTGGCTGTGATCATGCACTATTCTTTAAGACAAGGGAGGAAAGACCCCCAAAGGTGATTCAGCAATGGTCAGGGCTGCCACTTCCACCTCAGGCCCAGAGACCCAGACCTTGGGGGAAGGGCTACCTCCACCTCCATTTCAAAGGGTGAGATCAATGCCTGGCAGAGACCTGGTGCCCCAGAGAGCTCTCTGTCTCTGCCTTGTGAGGATACAATGAGAAGATGGCGGTCTCACCAGACCTCCACCATGCTGGCACCCTGATCTTGGATTTCCAGCTTCCAGAGATGTGTGAAATAAATTTCTATTGTTCATAAGCCACACAGTCTAGGCTACTATGCTATAGTAGTCCTAATTAAGACACCCTCCTAACTTTTCCTAAGATCTAACAGATTGGAAGAAAATTATCAGATTACCTTATGTATGGTGCATGCTTCACACCAGGTTTCCTGGATAAAAGAAGACACAGAAGCTCAGGTTAAAGCACAGTCATTTGTGCACAGTTTAACCTCACCAGTGACAAAGTTTTTGTTAGGCCTATCGATGAACAATTAATTACCCAGAGATAAAATTTACCTTTCAGCTGAATTTAACGGGAAAATTTTGTCATCTTCCACAGCTATAAAGTATCTATGAAGAAATAACAATAAAAGTTTATAAAACAAAGAAATTTTTTTAAAAAAGAATTATTTGTTTCCCAGTTTTATTAGACTAATCACATTAAATCATATTCATTTTCTTCCTAATCAGGAAAATGCTCTTTTACTGCAGTGCTTTATCTATAGATAATCCACCTTTTTGAAGCTCAAATGCCATTATTAATAATATTTCTTCAATTTTCAAAACATCCTTCAAATTAATGGCAATCTTTATAATCTAAAAACTAGAAAACAAAGAAATAAGACCTTACAACTTTGGGCAAATTGAAATCTGAATTAAAAATCTCTAATTTCTCAAGGACGTGTGGCCACCTTTCTTAATGAACTACAAGGAACTAAAATAATTTTCTACAAGTAAATAGTACTTGAAGTAAGCAAATATGAGAATGTTTTGTGATAAGCCAAGACTTCCAATGTAATGATATCCATTTTATAAACATAGCAGACCTAGTCACATACACAAGAGAAAAAACCTGGACTATGGAATCCTTAGCATGTTGGTGTCAAATTAGCAAATCTTGCAAATAATGAACCCATACCACCAGATTATAGAATGTTCATTACTGAAAGAACACAGGAATACAAAATAAATATAGTATCCTTCACTACCTGCTTTGCATAATTTATTACTCACTCTTGTTATTTATTTTGGATAATAGAAGAAGAGAAGAAATGGGGACTTTAGCAAGGTTTATTTTAAAGTACTTATAAATATAGTCATATAGACATGCCAGGTACTATCAAAACTTTACATTTTTACCTACATTGAACCTCTGTCCTTAAATAATTAAATAAGAGTGTACTCACACTATCCACAATCCAGCTGAAGTAAACAGAGTAAATACAAGAGGTAAAAACATCCATACGCTGCATTTCTTCCCATCCATGCCTGTACCCCTGAAATAAAATGAACAGGTATTGGTAACAAAGGCAAAAATTTACCTCACTCTTTCAAGATGGAAAGGAAGTTTAGGTGAAAAAGAGTGCATTTTATGAAACCATGATTCAAATCAGTATCATTACTGCCACCTACACATGTGGGAAATCCTTGAGCAGGTGATGTGGACGACTGTCAACTAGCATTAGCTCAAATATTCCAGAATCCTAGTTAAGAACTGATGGAAAATTTCTCATAATGACATTTAGTCTAATACAAGCATCGATGTATTTAAGAAAGGACAAAAGGGTTTGGGTTAGGATTTTGAGAAGAGCTAGATTACAGAGGCAAATGCCAAACTACTTTTAATGCTTTTATAAATATTTATAGATTTATGGATCTATGTATCCAGCATGTACCTATGTCTACAGCTTGGCAGACAAGAATGTTAGAAACAAATGGTTACTAAATAAATTAGCAACACAGGAGGAAATGACAAATGTTTGGCAGATCTGAACTTTTCTCATGGCATGTTATTGAGGAACTATCTCGGAAGACACTAAAATGAATGCCCTGGAAAACAATGTGTCATGTATACCTTTAAATTAGCTCCAACAAAAGCACAATGAAAAAAAAAAAAAACAACCCAAAACAGATGTCAGGCATTTCGGATGTTATATGTGAAGGCAAAAATACATAGATAAAAAATTTTCCACCAAAATAAAGTGAAAAGCAGAAACTTTAGAAGTGAAAAATTATTGGTTCAGAAAGAAATAACTATCACTTTACTTCTTTGCCCCAAACCATCATGCGAAATCTTTTTGAGACACTGGATGCCAACAATCCTTAAGGCAAAAAAACACCTGTTCCATGAAAATAAAGTGCCATGGTGACCTCCACAGGTGACCTGACAAGTAGAAGAACATGGGATTAAATGGCACCTCGAGGGAGAAATTGCTGCTCATTGATTTGGGTTTTATAATTAACTGCAAAAAGTTGTTTATTGCGTTTGAACCAGCACTGTCACGTTTCTGAGCACCTCCGTGATATCTGCTTTCATAATGCTGACATTCCTTGGACCTTCCAAGAGTTGAGAACAGAGAGAACAGGCCCTTCCTTTAGCATGGTAGCCTGAAAGGTTATCAGGAAGGTCTCAGTTCCCTGATTAGGTAGATCGTTCAGGCTTGGGGACAGATACTTTGACTTAATAATATGTCTTAGAAAAGTCGTACTATAGTCTAAACACCTCTCTGGGTAGGGGTATTAAATAAATGACAGACTCTGGAAGTTAAAAGATATTAGAGATACTTTAAATAAATTTAATTCAATCTAGCCCAATCTAATCCAATCCAATTCAAAAAGATTGACACCCACTTGTGCCAGGTACTATACCAGGTGGTAGAAATACTGAGGTGAGGTCTAATCAGTACAACTATATTTATGTAACAGCTTATACAAAATATAAAAGCTATTGTATGAACCAGTGGTACATGCTCATTCAGCTTATATAGTATGGGAGAATGATTAGTATTTTAAGCATACAGAATTTGGTTAGTTAGTGTCCATTTATTTATGCCCAGAAAACTGTGGGCTCATAATAAAGCTATCAATTACGTTAACAAAAATAATTCCACTAGTAGCTAAGTTGTAGAAGGAGTACAGAAAATAAAATAGGGATGTTGAGCATGTGAATCAAATTATTCTAGCTCTGCCCCTGAAACAGGCTGCAGGATGAGTATAGCCAAAATGGTTTCACTGGAATAAGAGTCAGGAGACCTAGTTCTCAACCTTAGCTTTGTCAATAACTGACTTCATGGGCTTGGTCCAGTTACTTAAAGCTATAACACCATTCTCCTATCCTGCTATGTGAAGATTGCTGAATTCGAAGAGAAGAAGGACATCAAAGACTGAGGCCCTACAGGGTGGTAGTACCTCGGAGGTTAAACCAGCTCAGAATTACCAGCCCCAGAAGCACTCAGGACTATTAGCCATTTTAAAAATAGACTGGTGAATAAGTCATAATGCTAACTTATTTATGTACACAGAGAAACACAACTGCCAAATGAATAAATACTCACATTGACTCCCCTTTTAGGAATGTCTACATGGGAAATCAAAATTTAGAAGCAGGAAAATAGAGTGAAGAGAGTTAACAGGAGAATTCTAAGACCATGCCCTCAAGCTACAATAGCTTTATGTGCTAGTATCCTGTAAAGAAAGGTAGTTAATGGAAACAGTATGGCAAATAATAATGGAAATAGTATGGTATAATGGAAATAGTATGGCAATGCATAGGACTGAAACCCAGTTCTGCCACTCACCAAGTTGTCTGATGTCTGGCAAGTTATTTTATATCTTAAGCCTTAGTGTAATTATGGAGTTAACTTCTATTCTGTAGGGTTGTGTTAAGGATTAATGCTGATGCAGGTAAAGCACATCACACATAACACATGTTCTGTAAGTGGCAGCTGTGCCAACTCTAACTGCCAATGAGGTCAATGCTTGTGCTAGAACAACATACTCTCCCTCCAAAGCAGGCCTCAGGACAGTTTAACTCTTTCTTCTCAGGGCTCCTGTGTTTCTAGAAGGATGCAGATGCCCTTCCTGATAGGAACAGTTTCTTTTTTCAGATGGCTCTCCAAAAAACAATAATTAATACCTTAACCGTGCACACATATTGAATGTCTACTTTCCTAAGATTCTAGTTTTTTGTTATCTTTCACTATGAATTGCTTTTCTTATTTTGTTGTGGAAGCATCTAAGGTGGCTAACAGCTATTCTATTTTATTTTTACTAGTTTAATTCTCATAGGGCAATCCAAATTCTGGGAAAATCATACTGTATTCCTTGACTAATGATAGATGAAATTGCCTTTTATTAACTCAAAGCGATGCCTTGGGAAGTGAAAAAATAAGTCTATAGATAGTTGTATTATTAGCTTCCAGTGGAACTACTTTGGCGCTTCTTCAGGGTTTTTACATTGGTTAAGCCCTTTTCAGGGGGACATAATTGCAAATTCACATGTGTTGTGAGAAATAATACAGAGAGGTGCTGTATACCCTTCAATCCATCTCCCCACAGGTAACATCCTGTCTAACCGTAGTATAATATCAACAGGACACTGACATTGACACAATCCTTTGACTTCATTCCAATTTCATCAGTTTAACACGCACTCCTCTCTGTGTGTGCATTTAGTTTTATGCAGTTTTACCACGTGTAGATTTGTGTGATCATTACTACAGTCAAGGCACAGAACACAAAGATGTTCCCAAAAGGGGAACCCGTGGGAGGTGAGTTCCACCACTACAAAGGTCTTCCGTGTTGCCCTTTTATAACCACACCTACTTCCCACTTCTGAACCCTCCTTTCTAATCTCTGGTGACCAGTTATCCTTTCTTTAGTTCTGTAATTGTGTCATCTCGAGAATGTTATATAAATGGAATCAGAGTATGTAACCTTTGGGGTTGACTTTTTTATAAAGCATTCATCTAAGAATTCCTTGGATATTCATCACAGGTTCATGTTCATCAGTAGCATGATACCTTTTATTTTTGGGTGGTATTCCATGGTATGGATGTACCCAGTTTGTTTATTTACTGATTACAGGATATCTAAATTGTTCCAAGTTTTTGGCTATTGCAAATAAAGAAGCTATGAATATTAGTGTATAGATGTTTGTGTGGACATAGTTTTTATTTCTCTGGAATAAAGTCCCAAGATTGCAATTGCTGGGTCATATGGTATTTGCATGTTTAGTTATGAAAGAACCAGACAAGCTGTTTTTCTGAGTAGCTGTACCATTTTACATTCCTACCAGTAAGGTAGGATTGATTCAGTTTCTTCACATCTGTCATCACTATTGGTGATATCGCTATTTGGTGTCATTGCTAAGTAATTGGTGTTAATTGGTGATAATTGGTGCTATCATTATTTATTATGTTAGCCATTCTGATAGGTATGTAGTGATACAACATCTGATATAATTTAATTTACATTGCCCTGATGACTAGTGATATTGAACATCTTTTCATGTGCTTATTTGCCATCTATATATCCTCTTCAGTAAAGTCTGTATATGTCTTTTACCCATTTTCAATTCAATTTTGTTTTCATGGTTGAGAACAAAGAGCAGTTTGAGAGTGTTTCCTATATTCTAGATAGTAGTCCTTTTTCAGCTGTGTGGTTTGCAAATACTTCCCCAAGTCTGTAGCTTTATCCTCTTAACAGGGTCTTTTTAAACAAAATTATTTTTATTTATTTATTTTGTGTGAGGTATAATATATATAACATAAAATTTTTACCATTTTAACCATTTCAAGTGTACAATTCACTAGTATTAAGTACATTCATATCATTGTGTGACCATCACAAGTATCCATCTCCAGAACTTTTCATCATTTCAAACTGTGCTCATTAAACACTAACTCTCCATTCCCTCCTCCCCTTAGCCCCCGGCAACTGCCATTCTACTTTCTATATCTATGAATTTGACTACTATAGGTACCTTAAATAAGTTAAGTCATACAGTATTTGTCTTTTTGTGTCTGGCTTATTTCACTAAGCATAACGTCTTCAAGTTTCATCCATGATGCATCGTATATCAGAATTTCATTTCTTTTTAAGGCTGAATAATATTCCATTGCAAATATACACCACATTTTGTTTATCCATTCATTGGTCAATGGATGATGATTTGGGTTGTTTTTACTTTTTGGCTATTGTGCATAATGCTGCTATTAACAGAGGTATGCAAGTATCTGTTCAAGTCCTTGCTTTCAATTCTTTTGGGTATATTCCTAGGAGTGCAATTGCTAGTATTTGGCGGTCATATGGTAATTTTACGTTTACTCTTTGGAGGAACCATTATGGCAGCTGCACCATTTTACATTCCCATCAGCAACGCACAAGAGTTCTAGCTGCTCCATATCCTCACAAACACTTGCTTTTTAAAAATTTTTTATTTATTTTTATTTTTTTATTTTTTATAGTAGCCATCTTAATGGGTATAAAGTGGTATCTCATTTTGGGTTTGATTTACATTTCCCTAATGATTAATGATGTTGAGTATCTTCATGTGTTTATTGGCCATTTTTATACTGTCTTTGGAGAAATGTCTACTCATGTCTTTTGCACAATTTAAAATTGGGTTGTTTGTTTTTTATTATTGTTGAGTTGTAGGAGTTCTTTATATATTCTAGACATAAATCTCTTATCAGGCATATGATTTACAAAATTTTCTCCCACTAGGTGAACTGCCTTTTCACTGTCTTGATAGTGTCTTTTGATGCACAAAAGTTTTAAGTTTTGATGAAGTCCAATGTATATATTTTCTTTTGTTGCTCATGCTTTTGGTGTTCTATCCAAATAATTATTGCCAAATCCAGTGCCACAAGGCTTTAATCCTTATGTTTTATCCTACACATTTTATACTTTTAGCTCCTCCCATTCAGGTCTTTGATCCATTTTGAGTTAAATTTTATATATGGTGCCAGGTAACTTTGCTTGCATGTTAATAACCAGAACTATTCATTTAGAAGACTGTCTTCCCCACTGAATAGTCTTGGTACTTAACATGGTTTTTTGCAGAGCAAAAGTTTTAAATTTTGATAAGATCACACTTACCAAGTTTTCCTTTTATAAACTGTGTTTTTTGATGTCAAGCCTAAGAACTCTTTGCCTAGCCCTTGATCTTGAAGATTTTCTCCTAAAAGAATTTTCTTTAAAAGAGTTATAATTTTACATTTCACATTTACATTTGTGATCTGGTAATGCCTTTTTAAACTACAGGTCTCTCTCTATCGTCTTATCGAATTGGTTTTGACAAGGATCAGGAAATTTATGATGCTCTAAAGTTAGTCTTCTGAAGTGGTAAAAGAGTCGTCTTATAATAAAGAACATATTCTTTCTCCATAATATACCCTCCCATGCCAGGTTCTTTTGGTATCTGACAAGTATAAGCCTAAGAAAGAACAATGAAGGGTGTGTGTGTGTGTGTGTGTGTGTGTGTGTGTGTGCACGCACGCGTGCGCACACATGTGTGTAGATGGGTAAAGCTTCCTTACCCTTACCTACTTTACCTTCCTACCCACATTTGAGTTATCATGGAAAAGAGAAGATTATCACAAAAAATTCCTTCAGGACTAGTTTCTGGTTTATTGACCTCCCAATGCACCAACTGATATATCTTGGTCTTTTTATTTTGTTTTCCCTCCCTGGTAGGACTGAGTTAACCAAAGAGGGGACTCTGTTACATATACTTTTCTTGTCCAAAATAACCTATTTGTCCTTCTTTTACACATACTCAGCTTATAATGTGACCACAGAAGGGGCAGTAGAAAAATGACATTGGTGTGCTTTCCACTCTTTTGCTGGAGGAGGATTCCTGGAGGTGCCAGGAGATGAACGTGTGATTTAGGTTTGGCTTCATAAGACTCTCTAAGCTTTCTGACTTGACAAATTTAGATATTCAACTGGAAGTAACTCTGCAAAGAATAAATGAATAATCTATTATATTAACTCTCTTGACTGCCTCAGAGTTATCTGAGAATTAAAAATTAAAAGTGACAAATAGTTCTCTCTCTTCCATCCTTTCAGGTACCACTAAAATAAACTGGTCCATTGCTTCCTGTCACATTAGAAAGTGTCACCCAAACTTTACTTACATTTCCTAGCAAGGACAAGTTCCACTTTTTTCCTTATCAGCATAGTAGTACCTGCCAGCTAGGAGACTACATCTACCTTTTCAAGGAAAAGAGGAGAAGGAAGGAATATTCTATACTCCTAAAACAGTTTTACCTTTGCATTCTGAGTTACACTTCTTTTTTATTCTGTGTAATATTTACTTCATTGTTGTTAATCCTTCAATAATATTTCACAATAAAATACTTAAGGTAATTGTTCCCCTGTCTCAAATGGTAAACTATATCTAAAACAATGTCACTTAGTGAGTTTCTGACAAAAGGAGGAAAAGAGCCAGAATTGCATAAACCTTCTTGAAAGGGTTCTGGCATTTAGATGCTGTTTGGAAGACTCTCGTCCAAATGTTATCATTTATCCAAACAATTTGCAAATCTGTTATCCAGATGCTTAAATCCTCCTAGACAGCCAATACTGCTAACTCTTTGTAGACATCTATCTTGCATTCTTCACTTCCAATAAATATCAAAGTTTGAGCGATTTTCACTCTCTTTCACCCAATCTGTGGTAGGAGTGAGGCTACATAGTGAGGACTCTTCAACAGAGTCAGAGGCTGAAAATCCCAGTCTTCACCTTGCTCCCTTTGTGACCTACATCCCTGAGGCTCTCATTCCTCCTCTGAGAGAAAACAAACTGTATCAAAGGTTTGCAGTGGCTCCCACTGTTGACATCTGTTCGTCTGGGAATGCCCAAGAGAATACCTGGATGCTTGAAAATTTACAATCTCATGGAAGCAAATGTAGTGTTACTATAAGCCCACATTAGCTTGAGGTCATATAATTATTTATCATTTCATCATCAAATTTCAAACAGATGGTTCTTATAGTAGAAGCTAATGAAGCTACTGAAGTCAAGGAATAGAGCATATTGTTACCAACGATAATCCTTAAAGACAAACTTTCTATTCTATTAGGCAATGGTAAAACTCCTTCAATTTATAAATAGAAAGGCAAAGACTATTTGATCATCTTCATATACAGTTTCAAAAACTTTATTAGTGAGAAATTACTTATAATAATGACTACAAAAGGTCACAAAGATTAAGATAATATTTTCTGGGGCTGAAAAGGCTTTGCTTGTTAGGAATTAGTAGGAATTTGTATTCCCTAGGGTAACGGTGAGAGGTAGCTAGAGTTCATAAACTCTGGAGCCAGATTACCAGGGTCTGGAACCCTAGCTCTGTCACTTGCTAGCTGTGTGATCTTGGTTACATCCTCTTTGTGCCTCAGTTTCTTTATCAGTAAATTGGGAATAATAATGGTAACTACCTCAGAGGGTTTTTATGAAGGTTGAAATATATTTAAACTGCTTATAGTTCCTAGCATTTGATGGCTTTTCAATAAATGTTAACTATATTCCACTGTAAGTGACATTTGGGATCTTTGGTTATCTTTTTCCATTTTGCAATTTGTTAGGAAATGAGCTGCCTGCCACAGCAATTTTCCATTCTGCTCTCAGGGCCAGCTGGAATGGAGCAGGAAAGATTAACGAGTCACTCACTAATGATCATGATTGTCATTGTGTCTGTGAACCAACGGCATCCTTGATTTTTGTTTAACCTTCTGGGAATCTTAAATTATTTTCCATGTGTGTCATGGGCAAATACGAATGGCTTGTATTATTCTGTAATTCATTTACAATTATAAGTGGTAATGATGAGAACTATTTGTTTTGTTTTGTTCCTAAAATGTTTATAGGCTCTCAGATATAAACCATCATGGAGACATCTACAATACAACAAACTCATTATGCTGATAGTTAAAATTTTGCTTTCACTGAATGCTAAGATTGGGAAAGCATGATGATTCGAGTGACCTGGTATCACCCTAAGACTATATGACTTCCTCTAATCAAACAGATATAAACAATATTATTCAATCTACAAGGTCAATTTTGCCCCAAAATAATTTTCATGAGCACTATCAAGATACAATATATTAATTAATAAAGGATTTCTGTAAAATATTACCATCTCTAAAAAAATATGATGATGATATCTCAGTAGAACCAATAGTGACTGGTTTTTTCCTAATTTCCTGATTTCTAAAATCAATCACCTTCATTCAATTGACAGATGACTTAGAGGGACACTTTCAAGCTAGTGGCCCAAAGGATTATTTTTCTCAGAAATAGATGGAACACACTGTCCTCACCTCAATCATGGAGTAATCCCAGAGGGAAGTCCCTTCTACCAGGACTTCAAAATTTGCTATCTTCTTAGAGTTTCTATGCCAAGGTCCTCCTAAATAATATTAAAAAATATTCCTCACATGTGGCAGATATAATTGCCAACCCAATAGTCATTTTTCCTCTTCTTCTTAGCTAACAGAGTCTAGTTTTATTCAAGATAGCAATGTGTTAAGCCTAAGGGCACACATATCATGACTAGTCTAACCCAGTCATGGCCATCTCATTTTCCTTTGTTGAGTATATTTCCAGATTCTTTTGTATCTGGCCAATGAGACACAAGGGGAAGTCTACTAAGTAGCAAGTAGCAATTACATCCCTAATAACGGAAAACCTCTTTTCTGTCCACTCTCCTCCTTTCCAACTTGGGATACTGTTGTGAAAATCTGATACCCAGTGTTATGGCAGCCATTATATAACCACAAGACAGCATGCATGAGGACCCAAAGCCAACATACTGAGGATGGAAGAGCAGAAAGTAGAAAGAATGGACCCCTTGATAACATCATTGAGAAACTACACCAAATTCCTGATACTGCCAGCCCCAAACTTCTTGTAATGAGAATCGATTAAATATTTATTGCTTTAATACTGTAGGTTGGTACAGCATCAAAATCCATTCTCCTTTCTTCCATTATAACTAGGCAAGTGGTTACTTAACCATACTATAATTAGCAGCCTCCCTTTCAAGTATGTGTGGTCCTGTGCACAAGTTCTCTTCACTGGAATGTGACTGAAGGCTCATATGATAATAGCATTGTATATTACGTAGGAAAAGGTCTGTATTTTCTAGAGATGCATACTGAAGTATTTAGGGATCAACTGTCATAATGTCTAACTTCCTTTTAAAAACTTCATCAATAGGGTAATGAAAACATTTTAGAAATAGAGTGGTGATGGTTACATAATAATGTGAATATAATTGTACACGGAATTGTACACTTAAAAATTATTAAAATGGCAAATTTTGTGTTATATGTATTTTCCCATAATCAAAAAGTAAATTAAAAAACTTGTCAAAAAAAGATGAAGTATCACATCACACACATTAGGATTTCAATTATCAAAACAAAACAAAATCAACAAAAAATAACAAGTGCTTGTGATGATGTAGAGAAATTGGAACTCTTGTACAATGTTTCTGGGAATGTAAAATGGTACAGTTGCTGTGGAAAACAGGATGGCGGTACCTCAAAAAATTAAGCAAAGAATTACCACATGATCCAGTAATTCCATTTCTGGATATATACCCAGAAGGACTGAAAACAGAGACTCATAGAGATATCTACAGACCCATATTCATAGCATTTTTCACAGTGACCAAAAGGTGGAAGCAACCCAAGTGTCCATTGATGGATGAATGGATAAATAAAACATGTAGTATCTACATACATGGAATATTATTCAGCCTTAAAGAGGAAAGAAATGCTGACACATGATATAACATGGATGACCTCTGAGGATATTATGAAAAAAGAAGCAAGCCAGTCACAAAAGGACAAATACAGTATGATTCCACTTATATGAGATACCTAGAGTAGTCAAATTCATAGAGACAGAAAGTAGAATGGTGGTTGCTAGGGACTGAGAGAAGGTAGAATGTGGAGCTATTGTTTAATGAGTACAGAGTTTCAGTTTTGCAAGATGAAAAGAGTTCTGAAGATGGATGGTGGTGATGGTTGCAAAACAATGTGAATATATTTAATGCCACTGAATTACACTTAAAATCACTAAAATTATAAATTTTAAGTCGTTATTTTACCACAATTAAAAAAAAAGAATAAATACAAGGAAAATGTCTTATGAAAATCTGGTCTGTGCCAAGAAAGACTTCTGATTCTATAAAAAAGAAAGAAAGAAAGAAAGAAAGAAAGAAAGAAAGAAAGAAAGAAAGAAAGAAAGAAAGAAAGAAAGAGAAAGAAAGAAAGAAAGAAAGAAAGAAAGGAAAGGAAAGGAAAGGAAAGGAAAGGAAAGAAAGGAAGGAAGAAGAAAAGAAAAGAAAGAGGAAGAAAGAGAGAAGGAAAACTGTCACCTGATATATCTTACTTAGAAGGTGGACCACATTTCTATTGAGCCTCTAATTTTAGGAGAAGTGATCAAAAGAGGCTGTATGTTAATATGAATTGGCTGTATTTGCTGTTTTTATCAAAGTGTTATAAGAAAGAGACTAGCCCAGTTCTGAATAGACTGATCTGCAAAGAGAGATGCAAAAAAAGAAGAGTTTAGAAATTTGGGGCCTTGAAGGTTTGGAAAAGCTAATAGCTTCTATACCTCAAACAGCACAAGATTAGAGATGATGCCTTCCCTCTGAAGTCTGTTGTTTCAGAGGCCTCAACACAGCAGCCATCACACTGAGAGAGAGAAGCACACTATAGGCAAGGAAGCAAAGAAACAACGCAGGCTCAAGACTCATGTCTTGGAAAGGACTTTGGGAAAGACTGCTAGCATGTGAACTGTCTGGAAGTTAACAGATTGGAAGCCAGCTGAGTTTCTGAGGGAATTGCATTAGTAAAACCAAGCCAACAAAACCTTGTGACTGGGGTTTTATGGGTTTAGGCATATTCCCAAGGTCCCCTTCAGATTTGGCTAAAGAGGAAATTGAACAGGAAGGCCCCACCCCCACCTCCTGCCCACAAGGACAAAGCCAAGGGACACATAGAGGCATGGACAAGGGGGCACTCGTGAAGAGCAAAACCTGGATCCAATCAGGAAATGTCCTCCTCTGCCAGGCCTTCTCACTCTCCCAGGATTCCGGCATCGCTATGGGCCATGAGCTGCTGTGTGCATTTCTTTCTCCTCTTTCTTAAATGGGAGTTTCAATTGTGGCTTTCTATTCCCTGTTCCTCCTATGTATATCAGATGTGAGTATGAGTGTAGAAGGAGAGATAATTTGCCTTTTAGTTCACAGATTGCTATACCATTAGGAACCACATCCAAACCTTAGAGAAAAGACTGTGCACACCCAGAAGCCATGGACTTCCAGGTGGTACATTTACTAGATGGGTTTTTGTCTACCTTCCCTTTTTCCATTATGTTAGAAGAATAGCTAGGCATCTGGCTGCCCAGTCTCCTTTGCACTATGAAGTAGCCATAAACTCCTGCCAATGGAATGCGAGCAGAAGAGCTGTGTGCCACTTCCTGGCCTGGTACACACATCTCTAAAACATTCATTTCTTATGGGCAGAGGTGGTGATGATCAGAAGAAAGAAGCTGTGTTGAGCATGCCTGGCTGTCATGAACCCCTCCTCTCCTACTGATATGGGTCACCCACCCTGGACTATCACATGAAAAAAAATTCGTTTTTAAGCCACATTATTGTTGGGTTTCTTGTTAAGCAGCTGAACCTTTTACTCTAGCTAATAGATCCAGACACTCTGTCAGTTACAGCCAAAACATCTCTGATACCTCACATTATTCCCTAAAAAAAGGACAAAGTTGCTCTGTCCATGAGCTACTTGAGAGGTACTCAGATGCTTAGGTGATGATAATTTACAGAATTCTGTCCTGGTTCATCAGATAATATCTAAGAATACCAGTGACAAGGTGGTTTCTCTAAGTGTGTGGAAGAATTACGGCCAGGAAATGGCTTACTCATTAGCAGTGACCAATCTTTTACATATAATTTTTACAAAGGTTTAATAAATATATACACATAACTTTTCCCTGAAGAGCTAGCTGTATTTTACTTCATAGCATCCTGGGAAGTATAAAAAAACTGGGCAATATGATTAATTTTATTTTATAGATGAGAATGGTTATTCTCAACATGCCTGATTCAGCAGCTCTAAAGAATCTTTTCTAGGTCCTTTGCCATATGCAATTTTTTTATGTGCCTTCCTATCCCTAAGGCCAAAACAAACACATACAAAGCAGCCTGATGGGGAGCTCATTGAAAATGAAATCCTTGTACGTGGAAGTTCCTGGTCTACAGCTTTGAAATTGCATCACACAACCTTTTTTGGCTGACAATCCCAGCAATAAGTGCCAAAACAAACGATGACTCCTCATGATGCTGGCTCTCTCTTGCTAGACCCTGACACCAACACCTCAGGCCTGGTTCCATGAAGGGAAACAACCAAACATGAAAACAACCAGAGCAAACAAGAAATTCCCAAGGGACAGATAAGTCCAGTAAGTTCAAGAGATGGGGATCTGGGAAGGGAATTCAGGTAGAATCTCATGTGACAAGTACTAGAATGCTAAAGCTGAGACAAGCTAGGCTAAAGTACATGACCCAAACCCTGAACCTGGATCTCCTCATCCAATAAACTGGCAGCTACAGAGTGAATGCGTTATACCAGAGGCGATGGCCAAAATAGGAATTTTTCCATTCTCCATTATGATGGGAACACAGAACAGAGCTGGAACCATGAACACATGTCTTAAATCCAGCGTCTGTTTTAAACCCAGTCTCTGCCATTTAGCTGCTGGATGACGCTATGTAAACTGCTTACCCTCTCTAAGCCTCAATTTTCTCATCTGTAAAATGGGGATCATAGTATCTAGTCCCTAGCGCTTCCATAAAGATTAAGGAAATTAATACATAAGGCTTTTTTGATAAGCATAATGGTAAGTGCTCAAAAATTGGAAGTCTATCATTATAAATGGCTGTCTTAATATCACTGATGCCCACCCATTTGTGATCCTCAAAAAGAAAGCAGAAATGCAGATTTATTCCAGGTTAATGGTAACTGCGTAGGAATTAAGTGAGGAACCTGAAAGAGAATGTAGACTAGGCTTTTAATGTTCTCTCGGTGAAGCAGGATATGACCTTGTACAGAAATCCTTTAGTTTCTTAGAAATTATGCTGATGACTTCTTTGGAAGGACAAAAAAAAAAAAATCATGAAGTATATCAGACCAGAGGTTTCTTTGTGGAGTCCAGACTAGCACTGAAGAAGGTCGTACATCAGCCTGCATCCTTCCCATGGCCGGAAGAAATAATCCACACCTCAGAACCCAAACCCCCTGAACACCCAGAAATACTACATCACAAGAATGAAAACCACTGACACTAGGGACTCGTAAATGTAGTTAACTACCTTCTACACACCTGGCGAAAGGTGACCTAATGCAGTTTCTCATTTCATACAGCATCCTGTGCAAAAACCATATGGAACAGACCTCATAGATTATCAATTTTCTCTACCTTTCTCGACCCCTTGTTCCCACAGATGACATCACTTGATGGTAATTTTAAGCACTTAGAAGGCTGTAGGGTATTAATAAAAGTGTGCCTGCAGAATCAGAAGCAAACTTAGGAAAATTACCAATAAAGGAGGCTCTAAGTTAACCAATAAAATTAAGCATGCAGAGCTGTAATGCATCTGAATGACTTACAAGTATGCTGCTAAGAGGACTGGCATGTTTCCCAAGTCTCAGAAAGTAGTGACTGGCGGGAACTCTAAACTGCTCAGTGTGCTGTCCCCAGGCCGTCGTGCCCCTCGGTGGCTCTCCAAAGGCTCCAGTGTCTTTCACCAGACCAAGGATGCTTTGGCTTTGGTCCTGGGTTACCTCTTCAGGGCACTGTTCTCCCAACTGTCCCTTTCACAGCTCAGATGCCAGCTCCCTTCTGTGGCCCATCTCTACTTCCCTGTGAAGATGGATCAGATGTTGACACCCAATTCCTGAGGGTGGAAGGGAGGGGCAGGGTGGAGGTGGGGGAAATCATTCCTTATGACACACATGTCATCTCTCCCAAGTGCCTCCTTCTCATTCCCATTATCACACCTAGACCAGCAGTCCCTTCCCCACCGGAATCTGGCTGCCTGGTTTCTGCACACTGAGCGCTGTTCTGCCTTTCAGGACTTACCACCTGCCGATGCTCCTTCTCCCTTCCAGCTATGGTACCTATAATTCTCCTTCACAGCTCTTGGTCCCTTACAAAGAACAGACTGAGAAAATAGTTTTCTTTTAGAAATAGCTCATCTGCAGATAACGAGTTTATAGCATACTATTTGAAGTCTCAAATCAGTTGTACTCCCCCTAATATCTTGAATTATGCCTTGCCTGGTGTGAATTAAAAGCAGATTCATTGACTGAGGAAGTCAAATCATTGGAATTCTTAATGTATCTGCACAGTGTTGGACAGGGTAAAAATTGCTTTGATTCTGAGGATGAGTGTTAGTCTTCTGGAAAGAAACAACCCAACAGTAAAGAATAGCAATTCATCAAACTAGTCTTGTTTGACAGAAATATTCTCACTTGTAGTCTTCTAAATCTATATTGGCCAGGTCACTTTTGGCCTATAATATGGATTTCTGAACAAAGTTACTTACAAGAAAGGATTTCCCTAAGCAGATAATTAATGTTATTTTATTTTAGAAATATCTTATAAAGTTGTTATTATGAGTTAGCCTTTGGGGTTTCAGTACCTTCTGGTGAATGATGAAAGAAATCTACAAAGCTGAGAGCTTAGACATTGAATCTGGATAGACTCACCAGGTGCGATCACCCTACCCTAACCAGCTATGCTCTTTGCCTTCTTACACACATTGAAGGCAAGGCCAAGTCTTATGCATTTTCATCCCCCTCATGTAACTTGGACTTATGAATTTTATACACATGGAATTAAAAATTGGAAATTGGAAGGTGAAAGTCCCCAGTAATGTCACACCCTAAATAGTTAACTGTTAGCAGGTAAATGCATATCTTCCCAGACACCCCCTCCCACATACGGACAAGTGTGAAATTTTTTACTTAATATTTGTGGGCACCTTTAAACATCAGTGGACACAGATATCCTCTTGATCTTGTTCCCTCAAACCTGCATCTCTACTTCTCCATTAATGGCAGCTCCATCCTTCCTGTTTCTTAGGTCAAAAGCCTCCGGGTCACTTTAGACACCTCAATTTCTTGCATACCCTACATTCAATGTGCTAGGAAATCCTGATTCAAAAATGATCTTAAACCTAGCCACTTCTCAGCACAGAGGCCAGGGATAGCCTTTTAAAGCACAGATCAGATCATGGCATTCCTTAGCTCAACTCTCTGCTAAGAGTAACCACCCAGGCTCCCACTACAGAGGACTTTACTTTGTCCATAACTCCTTCCTGATTCTAGCCACTCTTGACCTTGATACACCTGGCACCTCCCTTTGCTGCCCCCCAGAATGCACATGACTGCTCCTTTACCCCACAAATCTGCCTTCCTTGAAAACCAATTTTATTTTATTTTTACCTTTTTTTTTTTTTAGGCAAGGCGACCCTTGGTTGACTTCACAGATCGCAAGGACCTTGTCAGCTTATAATCCCTTATTTTTTAATTTTTTACGCCTACAGCATGAAAACTCATTTTAAATCACCTTCACCTCTCATCTCTAGAATTCCCTGCACTATCCTGCTATATTTTCTCCGTGGTACCTAGAACTATATTTTACCTGTTTATTTCATTAGCAGACTTTCTTCTTTCATGAAATGATGGTAGGGATTTTTATCTTTTGTTTTCTATTTTATCCCGGTGTCTAGAACAAGGCCTGGCCTATAGTAGGGTGCTCAATGAATATATGGTGAAGAAAGAATGAAAGACACTGTGCTAGGAAATGGGAGATATAAGAAGTAAAAAAGCAAGACTAAAGCAGGAACCTTGGCTCAAGGGAACATAAATGTGGACACATACAGCTACAGTTCAAGAAATAACCCCGATAATTGCTACACATAAGTTGAAAACAAAGCTCTATGTCTATACTACAGTAAGAGTGATTAATTCTGACCCTAGGAAGTCATTAGGACAGGGTCCATGGAGAGGGTGGTATTTAAGGGTGGTATTAAGTGGTCTTGGATGATGAACAGAATTGCAAGACGCTGAAAGGAAAGGAAGGCTATCAAGCAAGAGAACCTGCCTAAAAAGGAAATAGAAAATATCTGTGGAGAAGAGTCCCTGAGGCAGTGGGGCTGATGCACAGGACATTTATTTGATTGCAGAAATGGGAGGTGGGAGGTGACACTAGGGAGGTGTCTGCAGCCAGGCTGTGTGGGGCTGGACTGCACACTCAGAAAGGGGACTGTAGGGGACTACACTCTTGGGTAACATGGAAACATTTTATTAGTGATAATGTACAGATGATACTTCAGGAGGATTAAATTTCCTATTTGTTTATAGTATTCTCCAGAAAACATAAGACACAGAAGGACATGAAACAGGCTAGGTGGCCACAGGAGGGCCTGCCATCCCCATATTCTTATCATACTCCCCTTCTCTGGGGGCTCTGTCATTGGGAATGGTGAGCCAGCCTGGGGAGCCCTGCTCTTGTGATCTCACTAAAATCCACAACTGACCAAGACCAAACGATGGGGAGAGACCACAATGTTGAAAATCTTGAAATGGCTGACATGATGGGAGTAAGCTCCAATAAAACACCACAGGACATATTCTAGGAATCAGTCATGGGTCAGTAGCACTTAAGATTTTATTTCCTGATGAGTTAAATGATAGATTTACAAAGACAAAGATACACTTCTAGGTTTATTTTGGGTACAAAGAAAATTTGGCATCTTAATGTATGAAAACAAAATGTGTACTGTCCTGAGAGGCATAAGATAGCCAATTGTGTGGTCCTGAAGCAAGTCTACACGATGTTAAAAGAATGAAAGGAAAGAGTGTGTCTGATCAAAATGACCTACTTTATTAAAATACAACAACTAAAAACATGACTATAATTCAAAATTAGGTTGCAGAAGCTAAAGTTATCTCAGAAGTACCACTTTATTCTTTGTGCGCGCTCTCTCTCTCTATACACACACACGCGCACACACACACACATCAAAGATGATGTATGTATGGTATGTGTGAGTGTGTGTGTGTATATATATATATATATATATATATATATATGTATATATATATATATGTATATATATATATATATCTCAAAGGAAAAATTTTTCTTTGACATTCATTGTACATTTAGGTAGGTAGACACAATACATTTCTAAAATGAGAGAAGTGTATCTTGGGAGGCCTGCATTTCATCCTCTAGCTGTGAATAAATAGCCTATTTCTTTTAAATTGCACACAAGCTACTTGCAGCCTTCTCTAGTTTCTTCAGAAAAATATCCAAGTAACTGTCTTCTTTATTATGTCTTTCCTTCTTATTTATATACCTACTTTTACAAAGAATATCGTATTTACATTCACTCAACAAGTATTTACAAAGTGCGTTCCCTAGTCAGCTATTATAGTGGGTGGTGGGGAAGGTACAGCTGTGAAGAAGGCAAGGATTCTGCCCTCAAGTTGTCTAGAGGAGGAGACAGACACAATGAAATAATTACAAACGCCTATGTAATAACTTTCATAATAAAAACAAACTCTACCCAGGCCAAAGTAAGGGGTGCATAATCCACATGAGGAAACTGGGAAGAGATTAATAGAGGAGGTGATATTTAAGATGGTCTTGAAGGAATCCACCAGGCAGACAAAGCTAGACCATTCCGGGTGGAGGGACAGCTTGAACAAAGTTATGGAAATATGATTGATGATGAACTTACTTTTACCAGTGAAGAGGATTTCAGTATGGTGGTGGTACTGGGGGAGTGAGAAGCTATTGCAATGTTCCTGGAGAGGCACACTGGTATCCTCAGCCAAAGTGGTAACAGCTGGGACATCATGAAACAGATGAAACTCAAGAAATATTTTGAGGGTGGGAGGTAAAAGCAGAAAAAATGTTTGATACATCTCATTCTTGAAAACATAGCTGAGGTAGGGTCTGCAGTTCACATCTTTCAACAAATAGAAACCCTTTAAGTTATTCCAATGAGGGAATTTTTGTTTTTGGAATAGTCAGTTTGAGCTTGGTAAAGGAGAAAAGAATTGTTGCATTGATAGGATCCATAGATTTTGTTTTAAAAGAGGGGTATGTCAATGAAAGTACGTCTGGGAATCTAATCAATACTGAAATTGAGTAATAAAACCAGAAGGGACTATAATATTTCCAAATTCTACTTCAGTGATTTTTCTCCAGTTAAAGTGGCCACAAACCAGAAAACCTAATTAAAGATGGAGAGAGAGAGAATGAAACTGAAGATTTATAGGAGATAAAGATTTATGAAAACTCAATGATAATCAGGATAAAGAAAGAAGTTAGATTGGCTCATTAATGAAAGGATAACATTCTGTTCTATTTTTATTATTATTATTATTGTTTAACAAATATAAAGAAATATCCAGTCCTTTTTCTCAGGCAGTAAAATGCTCAACGGCTTGGATTATGGTTATAAAATGACACACATGGCTGTGGGTGGACATTAGTCTGTTTTTTCATGGCTCCACAAAACAAGTCCCTAACCTCTACCACAGGAAAGCCATATGTTCACTTTCACCTCATCCCATTCCTTCTTGCTAAGACCTGAGAGTGGGCCAAGCGACCACCTCATGAACAGGTACGGTGTCTGGGGCTCCGGCCATTGCACCCTGAGCTCTAAAACCACCTTTTCTCAAGGCCTGGTAGAGCAGATAGTAGAAAAAAGCTGCACAGCCCGTTTGTTAGACAAATGAAAGAGAACTTTTACAGGAAAAGTGCAGGAACACATTTGGGGTTGGGCTGAGGAGAGAAGGGCAACTACATTTTAATTCAAAGGAGGCATAAAAAGAAGTAAAACAAAGTTCTTCTGACAATCACTGCTGGATCCTAGCTGCTAAACTGACCTGCTGCTTAGAGTGGTCAAAGGTAGTATTGAGCCTTTGGAATCAACTTGCCAGGAAAGTATTTCCCAGGAAAATAATAATAATAATAGTAACAAAAACAATGACCATGATGAGATATTGGCAGCAGTTAACTACTATTGCTTAGTATTCTAGCAAATATTCTCCATGAATTCTCTGATAAAGTCCTTACAACAACTCTATGCAATAAAGGCTATTATTGCCAATCTACAAATGAGAACACAAAGGCTTACAGAGATTAAATATCTTGCTCAAGGTCACATAGCTAGTAAGTGGTTGAGCCCAAGCTCTTACCTACCACATTCTACTAAACTACATTATCTTATATTACACTCACTACATAGAAAACACCTCAACGATAATGCATGGATGATGCTCTAATTAATTATATTTAGATGGCTTTGCTTTTTAATTCTTACAAATACTTTTTCTAAAATCTATCTTACCTCAGTAAATACAATATACTCAGCATAATTATGCCTCTCACTGGTGATTGAGGGTCTTCTGTTGAGAATCATGATTTTGCTTCCCCTGGGATGTCCTAGTGTCCCCCATATAATTCTTATCCATCTTTCTGGAACCAATTCCATTGCTAGCCAAGCTACGAAGGGTTTTCCCTCAACATCTAGCCCACAGTGGGTTTTGTTTGTTTTTGCAAAATATTGTCCATATCTCAGATTTTTGAATTCAGAGAATAAATCTTAGGTATTCCAGAATTAGACACATGGATACTGTGGTGGCTTCACAATGTGTCAACATGGCTAGCCTAAACTAAGTTCACCAGAATTTCTTTCTCTGTATGTTTCTGGTGAGATGAGCCATAAGAGACATTTCACATGAGATTTGGAGGTGAAAATGAGGCAGCAGCCACTTAAAAAAAAAACACGTTTATTTTGAAATAATTTTAGATGCTGAGAGCTGTTTTGTTTTACACTCAGAAGACTGGGGCAGGTGCTTCTGTAGCTCCCACACATGGTTGTTTATCTGCTGACTCCTCCGTCAGTGAGGGGCAGCGCTGGGCCTGCAGCTGCTGCCCCTTCCCCAGATTTTCCTTCGGCTCTTCAGATTGCTGGGTCAGGAGTGAGTTTAGCTCCATGATGGAGACACCTGCTTCTCTGGTGGGACTTCCACTTCATCAAGGTTGGTGACAGAATTGACTTGGTTCCAGTCTGTTCTCGTGGGTTCCAGTTCATGCTCATGAGTTACACTGTGTGCTTGTGGGATCTAGTTTTCCTTTACTAACCCCTCACGCCCCCTTTTCATCTATCTTTCCCTTCCCAAATGTCTTCCCAGTAGACTTCAAGTTCCAGCATAGCAGTGAGGACAACAGCTTTGCACAGATGGTTTAACCAGTTTTACAACTACATAAGTTTAAATCCCCGTAATTAGTTTTATATACATTCCTCTTCTCTCTTTTAACCCTGAGTGATAGATATGAGGGGGCTGAAAGCTTGAATCCAATGAAAACATTGCTTTTGGATGGTAAGATCTCATTCTGATGATTTATTCATACCCAGAAGCCAGGTTCAAGGGAGAAAAAGAAAGGGTAAGTAGGGAGTGAAAAGGGGTCATGGGATCAGAAAGAATAAAAGTAATTTGTGAGAATGTAACATATCTACTTCATGCCAGGCACTGGAAATACAAAGATCAATAATAACCCTAGACCTTATAATCTATGGGGGAGGAAAGACTCTTAAAGAGCTAGCTATAATAGAATAAGTGCTATATAACTGGCATGAATAAAGTACTATGGAAAAACAGATGAGGAAGTCATTAATTTTGTCTGAGGGAATTGGGGAGGGCTCTGCAGATGAGGTAACATTGGTGCTGGACCATGAAGAATGAATAGGAAACTCACTAGTGCAGGGATTCTCAAACTTTAGCAGGCATCAGACTCACCTGGAGGGCTTTTTAACCATAGATCGTTGGGCCTCACCTCCTAGTTTTTGATTCGGTAGGCCTGAGGTGGGGCTTGAGAATTCGTATGTCAAACAAGCCTTCAAGTGATGCTGATATTGACCTGGGGAACCACAGTCTGAGAACCACAGCTCTAGTGAAGAAAAGTGGGGATGGAGGTGGCAAGTGTCCTAGACACAGCTGGGGCAAAGTGAGAGAGGTATAAAAATTCATTAACAATTGTTTTTTCCCTTCTCAAGGCGCACCTCCCCTCCCTTGTTCTCCTTTCTCTCTTACTATTTTTACTTCCTTTGCCCTCTTTGCCCATCTTGGACGAATCAAATTTTAAGGTGTCTTGGAGGCACAAAAGTGGGGATGCTTAGAAGGCAGGAAACAATCCAGGACTGGAGTTCAGGAAAACAGTCAGCCTGAGCATATTGATTGGGGAGTCTGAGCACAGTGGTGATAGAGGGAGCCATGAAAGTGCAGGGGAGACATCAGTTAAGGAGAGTGTACAAAGAGAGGAGATGAGCAAGCAGGAGAGAAGAGGAACAGAGCAGAGCAGAGGTCAGCAGGGCCAAAGACAGAGGACTGAGGAACACAGGAGTAGGGGAACAAAGGGAATGCCACAAAGGAGGCTGAGTAGGAATAATCATCCAGACAGGAGGAGAACAAGACAGTTTTATTATAGAAGCCAGGGAAGGGTTTTGAGAAAAAGGGAATGGTCAATCATCTCAAAGATTGCAGGGAGGTCTAGTTGAGAACTGAAGAGAAGCCACAGAATTAGACAATTAGTAGATCTGTGGTGGCCTTTATCAGAGCAGTTTCAGCAAAATTGTGGAGGTAGAGATGCCACTATAATGATATAGACTGGACGGGGGGTGAAGAAGTAGAAAAAGTGAATGTGGACTACTTTCAAGAGAAGCTTGGCTACGGCAGAAAGGAAAGATAGGAAGTCATAGGGAAAGGGAGAACTAGATAAAGGTCAAGAGAGAAGTATGTTTTTCAAAAAATGGAGAGTCAAGTCAATGGGAAAGAAGTAAGAGGTTGAAAACACAGTGAGAGGGAGGAAGTACACAACAGCTCCAGATACTGCAGGAGGCAGGGGAACTGGCTCAAGAGTGTGGTGAGGGTTATCCACCACAGGAGGGAGGAGGTGAAGACAGGAGAGTGAAAATCTCAGTTCATGCTTAATAACCTCTTCTTCTGTGAAAGGAAAAACAAGGGCAGAGAGAGAGAGAGAGAGAGAGAGAGAGAGAGAGAGAGAGAGAGAGAGAGAGAGAGAGAGAGAACGGGGATATAAGGGGCCTGAAGAGAGTAATCACTTTGAGGTTTGGGGAGAGTAAGCAGACTTATCCAAAACCATCCTGCTCCATGCTAACAGCCTAAATTAGGCTGGAGATCCTAAATTTGTTTCCAAAGAGTTGTCTCTAGCAGTGATCAACAGCCAATATACATGAGCATAAAAGAATGATGGCTGATGGATCCAAGGCAGGGTAGATGCAGTGGAACTTGAGGGAGCAGAGATAAAGACTTAGTAACAAGCAGGGCTTTATTAAGATAGGAATAGCAAAAGGAAAATCAAGATACCCAAGGAAATGAAGAAGTTTGACAGTCTAGACATGCTGCATTTGAGATGTCTTTGGGACATTCTGAAGAGAAGTACACAGCTGGAAATGTAACTGGTAGCTCTGAAGAGAGGGTGAAGTTAAACAGAGGTTTGGGAGTCAGGTGCATAGAAGTTTAAGCCAAGATTCAACATTCAACATTCAATATTCAAGCCAAGGTAGCCATTGCAATACCTCAGACCGACTGTGTAGGATGAGAATAAAAGATGGAGCCAAGAGAACAGTCGTGTTTAGGGGTCAATGGAGGGAGGAAGGTTGAAAAAGTGGTCATGGAGGCTGAGGAAAAGGAGGAAAGAATACTGTCATGCAAGCCAAGGAAAGAAAGAGTTTTAAGACAAAAGAGATGGTGAACAATATCAAATGTTTTGAGGGTTCAATAAGGACCAGAAATGAGATGAGATCGTTGGATCTGGCAATTTGGAAGTCATCAGTGACAGTCGTATGAACAGTTTTTGTAGAGTACTGGGTCAGAAACCACAGTTCAACTGGGTTGAGAAAGGGATGGGAGGTACTTATGCAAGAGCTTTGGCTGTAAACAGAGAGATGGAGCAATAGTTTGAAGAAGACTCAGGACCCAAGAAAAGATCTTTCTGTGTGGGAACAATGGCAAAATTGAATGCAGTGGTATGTACAAGCTGATGAAAAGAAGCCAGTGGAGAACCTATAAAGAGTTTGAATAAGACAATAACATGTTTGCCTATCAATTCAGCAAAAATTTTACTAAAAGTGACAATACTCAGTGCAGGTGATAATGCATATTCGTATAATCTTTCTGAATTTGTCAAATATGTAGGAAGATGCAGCCCAACCTATATTCAAGAATAAATTTGTGGTCTTAAAATTTTTCATTATAGTAAAGGAAGGAAGGAAGGAAGGAAGGGAAATAAAGCATTCTTTTCACAAATTTAGAAAAAAAGACAACTATAAGAAAACTAAGAAGGAAGAAATAATAAAGTTAAAAGTAACAATGAATTTTTAAAAAGAGCAGATTAACATAAAGAAATTCAAAAGCTGGTTTTTCAGCCACTCCACCACAGAAAATTTGGCTAACCAAATGTCTTAAAAATAAAAATATACAAAAATACTGTTAGAAATTATCTATATTATGTATTTACACTGATTGGTATGCATGTATGAGTATGTGTATCTATATGTTGATATACACGTAAAACTATATATGACTACATACACACACATAAAATAAACAGTAGTTACTTGGAAAGAGTGAGAATTAAGCAGACGAGGAAAAGATAGATGTATAATTCACTAAATAACAATGATTTTTGATATTGAATTATAGGAATGCAAAAATAGTTTAAAAGAAAGTTCTAGCAAACATATTTTTTAAAATCATAAAAGAACATTATAAGCAATTGAATATTATAAGCTAATATATTTGAAAATCTCAATGAAAGACTATATTCTGAGAAAATGTGAATATCCAAAATTAATGCTAAATGTAGGCAGTCAAAATGGACCAAATTAAGAAGAAATTGAAAGTTACTTGGCACTGAATAGAAATCCAAAATTTTATTTGCATGAATGAATGATTTCTTTAGCTTTACTAATGTATCATTTCTGTAGGAAAAAAGTTGTGTTCAGTTAAAACTATGCATCACCTAGAGACAGTCTTCCAAGTTATTTGATTCCGAGGGAGCTATTTTACAACTGTAACATATAGGTGACTGAGAACAGTACAAAAGAATTCTTGTCTATAGACGTGGCAAATTCTGTTCCATCTGGAAGAAGTTCTATTGATTCCCTCCCTTCACTGAGAAAAGAGCATTTTGCTTCCATTTCCACATTTATTTATTCATTTCAATATTGCTTCTCTATAATTCAATATCTATAAATGTGTCCATTTTTAAAAATTCTCTTTGAACTGTTTATAACATCTGCCTGTTTCCCTCACTGATTAATGAATATGATAAAGTCTAAAACATATGTCCGTTTTTATATCTGTTTGAGAATCACCAATTTACCTTTTTCTGAATATTTTCCTTTAACAGTTTCAAACTTTTAAGGAAAAATTAATTTCAAAGATACATATACTAGAACATGAAAAAATATGGGAAGCTTCTAAATTTTTTTGAAAATAGAATATTTCTGATACCAAAAACTGATATGCATATTTCCAAAAAATAAAAACTACAGACCAATTTTATTTCTGAATAAAAGATACCAACTCTCATAGTTTTGCATTGATGAAGTTTTATAATTCCTTACCAAAAATTATAAATTTTTGCTTTTTTCCATATATCCACAGTTTATACCCTTAAACAAAAACAAGAGGACAAGTATTGCTGTCCTTAGATCTTGAGGGTAGGTACACTGAGTGGTTCAGAAACGTCTCTTTTGGCTCCATCTTCTCAATATGGAGTAATCATCAGGCAGTCTCCCAAAACATGCTAGTAAATATCTTGATGATTTTCTTAAATGACCATAGTTTAAGGGGTAGTTGGTCAAAATGTAAAAACAAACAAGGGAGGTTTGGAATCCCAAGGGAGGTTTCCAGCCCAAAGCACATTCAGTCTCTCAATGAATTATAAAACCACAGAAATGTTTTCTGGTCAATTAAAGAATGTGAATCAGGGAAATAGTTTCCTATCACAGGTTTTAATATCGACAAATCTGATTTGTTTTGGAAGAGGTTAGGACCACCTAGAACTGTTCCTTTACTAAATTTAGTTACGTGTTCTAAACTGACGTCGTTGTCTTATCCCAATCTCCTTTAAAAACCTTGGTTTTGACAACTAGTTTTGCCAGGCAAGCTACTTTTTAGAACTAAACCTCTCATGGTTGGTGAGAGATTGTTATCATGGGGAATAAAGTTCATGATATGTGAAAAGAATAAGCCATAATTAAGTACATATGAGTTATTTCAGGAGGACAAGGCTGGGTTAGGAATTTTATTAATATACATATTTTATTTTAAAAAAGGAAAATACTGTCACTTAAATAGACACTGAAAAGGTACTGAGTAAAATTTGCAGGAAATAAGGATATGCCACCCCAAAATATGTCTCTTTAATATAAAAGTTATTTTGAGATGAAGGCATTAGAATTCCTGAAACCCCTTATCTGGCTAAGAGAAGAGCCTCCCAAAAGATCTCAATTGTCATAAATACTCTCCCCAGGGGCAATTCTAGTCTACTCAGAGAAGAAAAGCACCATGCTTTGTTACACACTAACATACCGTCCTTCCTGTCCATTCTCCTAAGGGCCCATTCATTTTTTCAAAATGTCATTTGCTGGGGGTATAGCTCAGTGGTAGAGCATTTGACTGCAAACAGTCATTTGCTTTTCCATAAATGCTCCTTCTCCCCTTCCCCTAGGAAGTTAGATATATAGATCCCAAATTCTTTCTCTTTTCAAATGAGGTATAGTTGAAATACAACAATATATTAGACCCCAAATTCTAACTACCCTTTTGAGTTACTCATCTTTGGATGCTCCCATGTGTAAGTGAGATACACTTACTAATAAACTTGTTTTCCCTTGTTCATCTATCTTTGCCAGTCCAACTTAAAGGGTCCCAGCAGAAAACTTAGGAGGGTAGAAGAGAAAAGAACATTTCTTCTCTACAGATTCCACACCTATTCCTTTTTTTAAAGCAGCTTTAAGGAGACTATAAATAGAAAACTATTTTCTTAACATATTTTTTAAAAGGTCTACCTAAAATCAATAGCCAGAACCATTTAACCATGAAATCATAATAAAGGCATTCCCTTTAAAATCTAGTACAAATTAAGGGTGGAGCCTGTGAGTTTACTTAGCAATATTCTGGAAGCTTTGGGCAATGCAGTGACATATAAATGAGACATAAAATGTATAACGTTGTAAAAGAGGAGGCAAAAATCAAGGGTTCCCATTGTTAGGCTGGTTTACCAATCTCCTTCTTACCTCATTCATGCAGAAGGTTTAACTGAAAAACTGTTAAATTTAAAATAGAACTCAGTAAAGTGTCTGGAACAAAACAAACATCTAAAAATCAATAGCTGTCTTGTGTACTAGCAATAATAATTACAAGATAAAATAGAAAAAACCCCCACAATGTACAAGATGTAACATATGGAGGGAAAACTTTCCTAAAAGATAAAAATAAGACCTAAATAAATGGAGACACAGTAAAAAGTTGTCAATTCTGAGCAAATTATTCATAGCAGTGTATCTCTAAATGGGGTCTAGGGATTACTGCCTTAAAATCCTTTGGACGCTCGTTAAAATGCAGGTTCCTGGGCTGAGCCCAGATTTAACGGAATCACAAGAGGTTTGCATGAAAATCATCCTCTTGCCAAGCTTCCCAAGTTAATTCTAATACATACACATTAAAGTTTAGCAACCACAGCTTTATATAGATTTCATAAAACTTCAACAAGATTCCAACTTCATCTTGAATGAGAGCCAAGAAGGAGGTGGCGTTAACATATTTTAAAGCAGATCATAAAGTATATACATAAGGTCTATCATAAACGTCAGTAGTAAAAATAATGTGGTCTTTTGCAAAAACTAATAAATTATCCCAACAGAATAGTACCAAGACAAATCACATTAAGTTGCAGAAGTAAAATTGTTTCTGTGTGTCCATTACTGCATCCCCAGAAAACTGCTGCATCTCTTTCGTATCCGATTTGGAGGGTTTTTTTGGAAAGATCTGATGCTACACGCAGTCGAAGCAATTTGGTTGGGGTGGCCACAGGTATATATATTGCAAAGAATAATTATGTTACTTAAAATTTTTTTTTGATCAGTCTGGTGTGGACCCAGCATAATACCACGGACAGGCATATGAAAGTGAGAGAAATTGATTACACTCTCAGGTCCCAGAATAGTGAGGCATGACATACCACTCAGGGGGCCACAAGAGGGTGGACTTAACCAAGCAAGTGGGGGGAGGGAGGGAAGGGGAGGGAGAAAGAGAAGGGGGAGGGAGGGAGGGAGGGAGGGAGGGAGGGAGAGAGAGAGAGAGAGAGAGAGAGAGAGAGAGAGAGAGAAACGCCCTGGGCCAGGGCACAAGAAAAAGGTGCAAGGAGATCGCTTTAGTACATTTGAATGTCAGAGGGTCATGGCCAGGGGAGGGCAAGAAAACTTGTGTTGTAAACCAGCCTTATCACACTAACCTGGTCACCTGGGCAGGGAGCTCACAGCCTGTTTGTGGGGATGTTGAGGCAGCAGGAAAATATGAAGTTTTTAAACTCTGTTATGCAATCAACCCTGCGATGCCTCAACATCAGTAACAATGCTAATTGGGACCTTGCCACCTGGATTGTGAATATGTTAAAGGTGAGTGGGACATTTGGACTTAGCCACTGGATGGTAAACTTTGATAATGGTGACGGCTAGGAAGAGTCCTAGTAAGCCTATGACAGGAATATGCACAACCAGGCACCCCACTTGTGGGCAATAGCCAAGAGAGCAGGCCAGGCTTTCTGATTTTAAGGAACTCTGTTGGAAGATGTTATGTTGTGAGACATCTTTACCTCTTGGCCCATTCTTTATAGTTTGGCCTGTACTTGTCCTGATTTAACAGCAGAAGGGACCCCAAATGGATAAACCTCTCCCTCTCTGGCTTGTAAGTAGTGAAGAGCCAGTCTGCTGTCCATTACAATCTGGGCTAGAGACTCGTGGGTTTATTGCATAAGGGACAATGTTTTGTGCAGCTTCCGAATGATCTGAAAGGGCCACGGAAAGGTGCTGGTTAGCAACTATGACTTGATTTTGTTGGAAAAAACACATTATACTGATGCCAACACTGGCTGCTCTTGTGGTTATGACAAGTCTTAATATGGTAGGAATATTTTCTGTTTTGCCTGACATCCTTGGGTCAGTGGAAACAGGGAAGTACCTGGTGGATAAAGAACTACGGGAATCCCCAGTGTAACCACTGCACACTGGGGTATGGTTTCACTAGGGAAAACGTGTGGGAGTCAACAAGAAGAAATATATGAGGTGCTATGCCTATGAATGTGGGCCACAATAGTACTTGAAGGTGCCACTATTTCAGACATAATGAATCTGTGAGAATGTGGTGTTGTGTTTAGTCAAGAGGAAAGAGTGGTTACGTGGTCATGGTCATGGACACAAAGCAAAAGATGGTGGTAGAGAGCTGGGGAGGGGGTCTAGGAAAAACCATCAGGGAATAGGTAGTCCTCTCCCCAGGAGGTCAAAGGGTTGACCAACATGAGCAGGTGCCTCTTGGGGGAAGCAATAATCTCCATTAATTTTAGTAACCTCTACCAGATTTCCCTTTAGGCATGGGAGTGTAGGGTGTAAGTTTTAGCAGAAAGCAAGGAGTATGCTGAAATCATGGGCTAAGCAAACAGCTCAGGAATAAAAGCAAAAAAGTCCTGTGTGCACTTTGTGCCACAGGAGAGGCAGTCTATGGCTTTCCTAGGAGTGGAGATTTTAGTGTAAGAGGTGTTATGTCCAATGGCGAGGTCTTGGGT
>CM053513.1:50223432-50240891 GCA_028627145.1 Eidolon dupreanum
CGCAACAATTTTACAGCAGAATAACTGCAGATGTTCATACTAAATACACAATAATTTTGTCAACTTCACCGACAATTAACGAAATGAAATTTTTAAAATAACGAGTTTTCATTCTTGCCCTATCCAAGAGACAAAGATTTATTTTAAATGGTAATACTTAATGCAGGTGAAGATGTAGATAGTGGGTACTCTCTACACCACTACCGATAGATGGGCCCTCTTACACATTTTGGAAAACAATTTAGTAGTAACTAATAAGAGGCTTAAGAAGAATCCTATCCTTTGACTTTGTATTTCTACTCACAGAACTTATAGACTTACAGTGGATTGAATTGTGTCCCCCTTCAAAAAAGATATGTACAAGTCCTAACCCTGGTTACCTGTGGACATGACCTCATTTGGAAATAGGGCCTTTGCAGATATAATGAGTAAGGTATCTTAAGAAGAAATCATCATGGATTTAGGGTGGGTCCTAAATCCAATGGCTGATGCCCTTATAAGAAAAGGAGAGGACACAGAAAGACATACATGGAGAAGGCCATGCGAAGACAGAGACACAGGTTGGAGTTATGCTGCTACAAGCCAAGGAATGCCAGGAGCCACCAGAATGAGGAAGAGGCAAGGAAAGATTCTCCTCCTAGAACCTCCAAAAGGAACGTAGTTCTGCCGACACCTTGGTTTAGAATTTCTGGCCTTCGAATTGTGAGAGAATAAATTCCTGATGTTTTAAACCATTAAGTTTGTGGTAATTTGTAGTAATTAAAGTTGTGGCGGCCCTTGGGAACTAATACGCTATGGAAACAATCAGTGTATGAACAAAGGGTTATATATAAAGATGCTCATCTTTGCATTATTTGTGACAGCAAAAAATTAGGGAAAATTTAAAGTAATGAAAAATAGAATAGTTAAGTTATAATGTATACAAATATACTGTGCAGCCACTAAAAGTATGTTTTGAAGATAATACCATAGGAAAATGCTTATGGTATAGAAAGTAGAAAATTCAGGATACGAAAGTGTATTTACAATGTAATCCCAAAATGCAACTATATATAATACACATACTTATTGCCCTGATGAATAACATGAGTAAAAATGTCCCAAACAGAAAATAGCACATAAAGCCAACAGTGTACTAAAAGAAAAATAAGCCATGACCTAGGAGAATTTATCCCAGGAAATATATAATTATTATTATGAATATAATGTAATACATTAATAAGTCAATTAAATGAGAAACCCTAAGAGGATGTTGAAAAGACATTTGATAAAATTCAGTGCTCATCCCTTACAAAATATCTAAGAAAACTAGAAACAAATTCTATAATGAGTGTCTCCTGCAAACCACCAGCCATTATCATTTTTTGGTGTGAAAAAAGAGCTTTTGTATTAAACAAAACCAGGATGACTAAATACTAATACTACAATTATTAACATTGTTCTGGCAGTTTTTACCAATTCAATAAGACATGAAACAGAAACAAGGGGTCTAGTTATAAGAAATAAATTTATCATCTGCAACATTAAGACCAGAGGATTAAACTATTATGGAAACTAATGAGTGCTCATATAAAGGGTTGAATAAAAGATAAAAATGCAGAAAAAATGGAACATAAGAGCCTTACAATAGCAACAAAGTCCATAAAATATCTAGGATTATCTGTAATATGAAATGAACATTAAAAAAACCATAAAACTCTGAGAGACAGAAACTTGAATAAATATTCCTAGGGGGTTAATTAAAATACTATGAAGAAGAAAGCCACTCTTGCCAAATTAACTTAGAGATAGAAAAGAATTAAAAAAGAAAAAAACCTCAAGGGGATTAATTTGGGATTTGACAGTATTTCTAATATTCATTTGGAATAACTGTTGAAACACAACTACATACAAATATTTGTGTCTAAGTCGGCTCTTTACAACCTACTTAATTCTGAAGAAAGTTTTATTTGGAGATTCACAAAGTAAGTCATTCAATGTCTCTATTCTTTTAGCAGTTAAATTAATAAAAAAATTAGCATTCATTACTTGGGAGGCTTCAAAACTGAAGAATGTTTTCTAAAAAGATTTTTTTCCCCTGCATATTATTTCTTTTGTACTTTATTACTTTTTATCCTAGATAACTTCCTCTAGAGAAATGTGAATCCCTGCAAAGCTCTGTGGTTTTTTAAAAGTACCCACTGAAAACCTTCATTTACATATGAAACTATTTTTTGTACTGGCATAAAGATAGATTGGTATAATAAAAGACTGGTAAAGATTTGAATCCCAGTTCTGCCTCTTTCAGTGTTCTAATTTTTTTTTGGAAAAGTAGATTAATATACCTACCGCAAACATTTGTTGTGAGGATAGTCACATAATTATTACCTAGCACAAAGCTTGGCACATACTAGAAACTTAATAGGTATGATTTGTTGTAAATTATAGTATGTCCCAAGCTTCTCCTTCTTTCTCTTTATTTTCCCATTTTACTTGTATAACTATTTACCTTTTTTAAATTCATCCTTTATTATGGTTAGAACATAGTTGTTCATAGTGAGTCTCCTGTGCTAGGCTGTGGTTTCTTAGAAGGAAATGTTCCACTCATCCACAAGTCCGCACAGCAACTAGTCCGATGCTCTCTGCATTTTGATGCCCATTGATGTGAAAGAAAAGAAAAAGAAGGAGAGGGAGGGAGAAAGGAAAGGAAGATGATGCCGATTCTCATGATACATGTAATATGTCTGTACTCCAGAAACAAATTTTATTTCATTATATCTTAAGTTTAATAAAATCTTAGTACAGAGAGGTTCATTGATGTGTACAAATCAGACTAAATAACTGAGGAGCCAAAAATGAGCCACAAACTAATCTGTCCACAACATTTATTGAATTCCCACTGTGTACTTAAATAATTTCAGGTTTCTGGCTCTTAATTCTATAGTCCATTCACAGTTTAATAGTGAAGAAATGTTGATATACTGGAGCAGCTGAAGTCTCATGTATTATAAAAGTCAAAAATAGACTTATGAGTCCCATAATAGCAATAGCAGCTTTGCCTTGCTCTACAATATTATTTTGTTTTACCGCATATGGTCTGGACTCCAGGGCTTTATTTATGCTCAGTGTGGTGGAATTATGGCTGCCAAGAGGACAATGTTATTATTATTATTTTTTACTCATACATATTAAACAAGTACAATTTTCTTGAATACCTAACTGGTCACTTATAATAATTTTAATATTATCAATTTAACAATCTGAGTCTTCAATGAGAAGATACTAATTTTTAAAATGGTACTTGATAAAACTCTAAATTAAATATAACAAATGCAAAAATATAGGAAGAAGCCAGTTGGGAAGAGGTAGGATTTATGAAAAAGGTGGACCTTAAAGCTATGGGCAAATGTAAAGAAACAGAATGGGCCAGGGAGGACATTTCACTGTGGGAACCATGAATATGAAATTAAGAAGACAAGACTGGATCCAGGTGAGTGGGCATCAAACATCTACATCAGAGAGGAACTAGAAGAAAAATGTAGATAGATAAAATGGGTTCAGATTATACATGGCCTTGAATGCCAAGACCAGTAGCTTGGATTTGGTCCTGCAGATAAGATATAGTCTCAGGAGTGTTCCTGGATCAGAGAGACCTTATGAAAGTGAAATGCTGGGGAGATGAGCAGACAGCACTGTGCACCCAAGTGGCCAAGAGGCAGGAGGCAGGGAAACTAGTATGGAAACTACTGCAGTATTTTTGCATATGAAATCATTGTTATTTAATATAATCTTAAAAATTTGTCATGTCTGAGAATTGACCAGAGTTATTTCCACACAGCAAACAATGGAGAAAGAGAGCAGGCAGCAGTTCCAGGCTGAAGCAGCCCAAAGTCAGCTCTGTTTTGAACTTACACTTTATATCAAGGTGATCATGAGTGTCAGTAAAAGGGTCCAGGTAAAAGACACCCTAACTAGGCTTTGGAAAATATGAAACAGAATGGAATCCCCACTAAACAAGACAGGGAAATACACAGTACTGAAAGTATTTCACAGTGTGTCCAATACTTGGCAAAACCTCATCGAATAAATATTACCTTTTGTGAACAGCACTGTGCAAAGCCCTTTCACATGTCATATCAATAACTGGTATGTAAACTGCACTTACTATATGCCAGGAACATCTAATACTCACAATCCTACAAGATAGGGACAGTCATCCACTTTGACAGATGCACAAAGGATAGTAACCTGCTGGGAATGTTAGAGCTGAGACTGGGACCCAGGGGGCTAGCACCAGAGCCTGTGCTCTGAACACTACACTCTACTGCTGCCCATTCTATCTGCTCTTCAAGACAACTGCTGAACCAGTAAGATGAATCTGATTTGTTCGGCAAATCTTTACAGAGTTCTTACCTGCTGGGCCCCATCCCATGTATTAAATTTCCAATGATAAACTATTCTGAAGAAGCTTATAGTCTAGTAAGCAAGACAGACCAATCAATCCGCATTTTACTGATGAACAACAGAAACTCTAAGCTTTCATAAATTAAATAACTTTATCCAACCACGCAGCCAGAAGGTGGTTAGGTCAGGACTTAAATGCTGACATTACATCTTCAAGTCTAATGTTTATTCCAAGTGATGTTGTTACTTCCTTTTTGGCCTACTGGGCAAAACAAAAGGAAAACAAAACAACAGTATCATAACCAGGACTATCTAGTCTAGCCAAACTTCTACAAAAAGAACCTGATCTTGGTAAGAAGAAAACATTAAATTAAGCCATTGTGATTCTAAAGCAAACAGCATAGTTGATCTATACCGATATACAGTATATTGGTTCAAAAGTTGAAAAATGTATCATTTCAAACATTAAGTGTCCTGCCATCAATTTTTGCTAAAATTATTTCTGATGAATCACTCACACTGGGACATTTTTCTCAAGGAAAACCAAGATAAATCCTTGTATGCTGAGAAGCTAAAGATGGCCTCAACCAATTAAGTTCACAGTAATCAAAAACCATTTTTTCCTTTTCTTCCTGCCCCCTTAATGCCCCCTAACAGAGCCTAGAATCCTTCTCTTATATGTAAGAGAATTGTCCCAAACTACCTAACTGTACCAGCCTGTGAAATTTGGTTTATCAAATTTGTTTGGTCCATTACAGCTCTTCGGTGTGAACTACGGTTCCTCATAATACAATGTTAAGCTCCTCTCAGTCCAAAGTGTAGCTGGCAACATCAAGGGCACCAAGGATTCCTTAGCTATCTTTACCTACCAGGTGCTTCAACACAGCACTCAAAGCCATGCCAGTGGTACATCTTTTTACTTCTTTTGTATTTCTCAAAAAGTCCTAATTGCGATCAATCATATATGTAGTGCAGGCAGCTAGCTAGTCACTACCATATGATGTGGAGGGTGATAATGAAGGCCTCTAGTGCCCCTATAAATCTTGTCCCGGCCTGTCAAAATAGCTGAATTTAAGGAAGAGAAGTTTGATCGTACACAGTAATACCGGGGTTGTTAAGCAGGTTAACAGGTATTTACCAAACATACGTTATGAGCACAGGCATGGCCCACGTGACCAAGGATAGGGGCGAGAGTTCACCAGTATCATTAAGATAGAAATGTAATGTTTTTGATGATTTTAATATCTAATACATTTTAGTAAAATGTAAAATATTTTTAAATCTTTACACGGCATATTGCAAGGGGCAGCAGGGTGTGGTGGAATGAAGGCCTCAGGGTAAGTCTGCCATCTACTTCTCCAACTTCATTTCTGAGCATCCAGTGATCCAGCCTCTCTGAATGACCGGTGGCTCCCCAAGCTGCCCAGGCTCTCTGCTAAGTGCTGTGAACATAAAGTCGAATGCACGGTTCTGCTCCCCAAGCAGCTCACAGATAATGAGGAGACAAGTGCAGCAACAGAGGTCGGAAGAGGAAATGAGGGAGCTCCAAAGGGATGAAACCGAGCTAGCACTGAGGGTAGGTGGAGGGCATGCAAGGAGGAAATGATCCTTGGCTGTCTTCAGGGGTGTGGAGGCTTCCCAGGAACCTGGGGATGTGGCATGGGCAAGGGCTCCACGGCATCCAGCCACTGTGTGTAGGAACCATCTTTTACGGTGCTCAGAGCATAATGGGTAAGGCAGGGTGTAGAAAAGGATGAGGAGGGCAGGGGCCGATCACGAGGGTGACTAGACTGTAGCAGATGAGGAGCCACTATAGGTTTGTCTCCTCAGGTTTTTATGACAGGGAAGTGTAAATACGTCAGGAGATCAAGAAAAAGAAGATGAAAAGTATTTAAATCCCACAATTTAGAGATAATCACTGTTAACACTGTGATGTATAATCTTTTATATGTGTACGTTTATATATTTTATATATATTTACATATACTATTTACATACACTAACATATTTTTCTTCAAAAATGAAATCATTTAAAATGTGGTACTATTTACATACAAAGGGATATTATTTAGCCTTAAAAGGGAAGGAAATTGTGTCACACACTACATCTTGGATAAACCTTCAGGACACCATGCTTAGGGGAAAAAAGCCAGTCAGAAAAAGACGAATACTGAATGATTCCATTTATGTGAGGTACCAAAAGTAGTCAAATGCATAGAGAAAATAGAATGGTGGTTGCCAGGGGCCAAGGCGGTAGAGGGTGAAAAGGAGTATAGAGTTTCAGTTTTGCAAAACAGTAAGTTTTGGAGATGGATGCACAACAATGCGAATACACTTAACACCACTGAACTGTATACTTGAAAATGATTACAATGTTAAGTTTCATGTTATATGTCTTTTGACAATTAAAATTTAAAAATGTAAATAAAAATTGGAAAAGAAAATCACTTAATAAAGATGTTTTAATACTTTTTTCACTTATTTTTGTGATCATCTTTCCATGTGAGACATATATACCTCCATCAATATTTCATATAACTGCATAGTACTCTATTGTAGAGATCTACCTAAATTTATTTGACCTAGAAGAATTATTTTCTAGAATGGAAGAAATTTGCAAATGCTTAGCTGATAGGAAGGAGCCAGTACAGAGGAGAGAGAGATACAAGACCACCAAAGAGAGAGGAATACTAAAAGGTTCTGAAAGGAGGCATAAGGAGATGGCATTCAGGGTTCAAGTAATGGGGCAGTCTTAAACATGGGGAAAATGGATACTACATCCTCTGAGGAAAGGAGATGACGACGTATATGAATATATTTGCATGTGTAAAGGGAGAGTTTGGGCAGTTGAAGGAGGTGAAGAGACTGGACATCCCAGTGAAGTTAAAGAGGTAGAGGAAGTAGGGTATGAAAGACTTGGAAGGGTAAACACTGTGTTTAGAGAATGGGGCACTGGGGTTAAGATTTCTGAAGTGAAGAAGTACCAGCTGGTCAAGAATTTGGGTGGAGGATAGGGTGTGAGTAGCTGTGGTTTAGTGGAGGTGAACTCATTAATTAAGAGTATCCAGTGGATTCTGATCATCTAGGATGGTGCTGTTGCCCAGGAAATAAATGGAAGTGACTGGGAACTGGAGGGAGAGCGGTGCTGAAAAGGGCGACAGGCAGTTTACCAGTTAGCCTTGAAGTTGGGGGTAACAAGCTTTTTATACAGTGACCCATAGAGGAGGGTGAGACAGCAATCATAAAAGGCTGAGAACTTTATTAACCATGGATTCTGTATGGTGAAGAAGAAAAGAATGGGGGAAATCAACAGAAGACTAGAAGTAAAAAAGTTAAGAGGGAGTGAAAATACAAGATATAATACATGGGGGTAGGAAGGTGGGTATGAGAAGTTGTTTTGGCACAAAGTCCTGTAGGAGGTAGGAGGACATGGGGTTATGGACATAGGTGGATGGCTAGGCTTGACTAAAGGAAAGAAAATGACCGCTGGACTCAGGTCTAATCTCAAACAAGTAGTAAGAACTGCTAATAAGTTTGCAAAGAGACAGCAGTAAAACTTCTAGTTCTCAGAGCACATTCCCGAGTACCTCCAAATTCTTTTACCATGATTTATTTTTCTCCACAGCCTATTAGTCATATACTATACTATTTCCTTGTTTATTTCTGGTCAGTCTTCCCCACTAGAATATAAAGCTCCCCGAGGACAGAAACACTGTTTTGTCCACTGCTCTAACACCAACACCTAGATCATGTCTGCACATAGTAACGGCTCAATAAATTACACCTGTTGAATGAATGAATGAGTGAATGAATAAATGACGAAGGTCAGCTAGGATAAGGATATGTTGGCCAGGGCCTTCTCCCAGGTGGTATCTTTTTTTTTTTTTTCCATTTCCGCTTCTTCATGGGACTTCTCCTTCTGATCCTATGAAACTCAGCTTGGGTGTCACCGTTGCTGGGAAGTCCCTCTGATATCTCTCCCTCTATCTAGGACAGCTGCCTCCTCTTGGGTGCTCTCACGGCACCCAAGGATTCTTCCCTCTATTATTATGCTTATTCAGCTTTGTGATAACCGTTTACATGTCAGTCTCCTCCTCTAGACTAAGCAAGAACAGCATATCTCAAACACACAGTAGGAACTCCATAAATGTTTGCTGAAGATATAAATGGAAATCATTGGACATGTGAGTTGGTCAATGAGAGCCAATATTTTTCCTTCTCTAAAGCTTAAATCTACCAGACAGAAATTCACATTTGGCCCCACGGAGCAAGGGGGACCCTGTTGCCAAGGCAAACAAGTGGGAAAACAGCTTGGCTCCTGACGACCTAAGATAAGTTGGAGACTTTCTGTTTAAGATACAGCAGGGGTTCACTGTCTTTCACATGCTCATTCCCTTGCCCATCTGACTGTAGGCATGCCTGTGTGGCCATGATGGAGCATTGAAGGACATGGGATGCCCTGTCTACCTGGGATGCTGCACAGCCAATAGAGTGTGACAGAATACCTGGGGAGCTTTTCTAAATTGTCTGATTATTTTGGTCTGGGGTGCAGCTTAGACCTTTATAGCTCTTCAGATGATTCTATTGCACACCTCTGTCCCTTGGCCCCTTGCCACTTTCTCCTGGCTTGTGGCACTGTCCAAGGTAGCAACTCATCAAGCACTTCTTTACCCCAATGTCTGCTAAAGCCGGCCATGGGCAAGGGTCAATGGTTGTTTGAACAACCCAGTGGAAGGATGCTACTACACCTTAGGGTATTACCAGAAGTCAAACTATACAGTTAATTGTACTGGAGGAAATCACACCTTTGTGTTCATGTAAATCTGCACTGTCCAATAGCCAAACATGGCTATTTTAGTTTAAATTAATCCAAATTAAAAAAATTTTTAATTAAAAATTCAGTTCCTAAATTGTACATTCGAATAATGCTCAATAGCTAGTGGCCACTGTATTGGATACTGCAGAAAGAGAACATTTCCACTACTATAGAAATTTCTATTGGATAGTGCTTACAAAAAAAAATCTCTTTCTTCAGAAAAGAATCTGGAGTGGTTATATTCATTTTCTGCTAATCATGGGCAAAATGAGCTACATGGTAGGCAGAGAGTGAACAAACTGAATCTCTGGTCATTTTTTCTTAGCAGTCACATTTAGATGAGTGAGGATGGCCCATTATACCCCTCTGCATCAAGAAGAATAAGAAAGGAATTCCGTACTCCCATGCACAAGTTTTTCTGAATAGCATACAGATATACATGCATATAACTGAAACTAAAAGTTTTACAAATCAAAATTTAAACTTACTATATATTTTACACTTGGATATTTTCTTTTCTTCTATTATTTTCTGTTTCATTAAAAAAATAAACCTACTTAATTGCCTTCATAGCCCTGGTGACTTAAACAGTTTGAAAAATCAGTTGTCCACACAAAACTGGGACTTAACTTCACACTGCAGAGTTAATAACCAGCTAGATAATAATTAATAGTCAGCACTTATTGGGTACTTACTATATGCCAGGCACTGTGTTAAATGCTTTATATTTCTTACCTTATCCAAGTCTCATAATAAGTCTATAAGATAGATATCCTAGCACTGTGAAAGGTCTGAGATTTTATGCTATTTGCACAAGTTAGCCCACCACAGTTTCCTGAATGCTGGCAGAAGACACAAGATTCCTGGGTCAGAGACAAATGATTTTATTACTCACAGCGATAGCAACAGCATATTCATATCAGTATTTTCTTGTACCAGTCCCCTAACTCCAATTCCCACAAGGTATCACAAAGAAGACTATGTAACACCTGCACATGCAGTGAGTAGCCTAACTGGAAAGGAACTCTGACCTGGGGAAACCCAAATCTATTATACACGTGCCCTTTGCTTCTGAGGGCAACACTGTCTCTATCATTCAAGACTGTTCACTACAAATATCCTTGAAAAGACAATCCAGAACAAAAGGGCAATTAGCGCCTCTCTTTGTAAGGCCTGTCAAAACACATGGGATGCATGGAGAACTGTCTCCTAATTAGTAGTACCATATTTATCTTCATTTTGTATATGAGGAAACAATACCTTAAAAAGCATTAAGAAACATATTCAAGGTTACACAATTAGTGACCCAGATCTATATGACACCTAAGCCTATACTGATGACACCTTCTTTCCCAACCAATGGATAGTGCAACAGGAAGAAGACATTTATCATTCATTTAGTTGTTCAGATGTGAAATCTGTCCCTATAGAAAGCAATTAGCTAGATATAATTTGTAACAGGTGATTTTTTTCACATTTTTTCCAAGTATCCTAAAAGAAGAGTATCATAGGAACAGAGGTCAATGAACTTTTCCTATAAAGGGACAGATAGCAGAGATTTTCAGCCTTACCAGCCAGATGGGCTCTGTTTCAACTACTCAACTTTGTGGTGGTAGTACAGGAGCAGTTGCAGGGAATAAGTACCAATGGGCATAGCTGTGCTCCAATAAAACTTCATTTACAAAATAGTTGGCCAACCCCTGTCCTCAGATAATTCGGTGAAATACAAAAAAAAATTACATAATATAATTTCTACACACAAAGAAACGACGATTTAATAGGAGAGACAAGGTAAATACACTACAAAGCAAGCAAACCAGGAGAGATATGAAAATGAGGTGAACCTAGGTTCAACTTCAGAGTCTTATTAAGTCAGTCTAGATAAACAAAATGCCAAGAACTAATGTAAAATATTCATAGGCTAAAAGTAGAATGCAGTCTACACAACATCTCTCTGTGATGACTGTGGTCATGCCAAGATTCTAAGAAATAAATGATGTGACTTCCAAAGGCTTTTTCTAGCCCTTAGATGTTCAAGAGTGGAGCACTTATCTAGAATAATCCTCTTTAATTTCCCGTGTTAAAATGAGTTAAATCCTGTGTGATGAATAAGGAAAAAGTAACAGTGAAAAAAAAGTTACTCTGGCCAGGGACTATGCTAGAGGTTTCACAAATATTGTCCAATGGCTAATATAAACACAATTTCTGAATTGTCAAATTTATAGTAAGTGAATATTCACTGGGTTCAGTGGCCTGATCTTATAAAAGCACAATGTGCCACTATTTGATTACAACAGTAGCCTTTTACCAAATCGGTTAATGGAAAATTTTTGTCTTTACTTTTATACCCATACATCTAAAAAATAAAAAATAAAAACTTTTGTATACAAATGGTAACCTACTCCTTCTCATATAAATCAATTTTTATTCCACATGCAAGCTCAAATTAAAATGGAAAAACACCAATCAAAATGTCATGGAAAAAGTAATCAGCTTTCTCAAGAAAAATTCTATTAGCTGCTAAAATTACAAGGAGATAATATGGTTCTTGTGAACACCGGGCTGTCATTGACAAGACTAGAAAAATTTCAAAATGACATATTTTTGAAGTCTATGCTGTGTGGGAACAAAACACTGCATGGAAGAAAATCTGTCACCCATACATAAGTTAATATTCCTGCTATTGCATGTAGGCATATTTTAGTTACTAGTGTTTCTATGTAAATATATACTTTAAGTTGTAGTGAAAAGAAAAAATATATCTCCACTAGAGATATATTTCTATTAGAAATTTCAGGACAATTACTTTAAAAAAAATTCTAAGTCTAATTTAAACACTCCAAGTTCAGTAAAAATTTTATTTTTACTTGGAATGTTTTTCAATGGTATTAACATTTCTTAATTAATACCATTTTACTCATGAATCAACAGAATAAAAATAATTTGAAAGGCTATTTTATTAAGCAGCCCAGTTAAAAAATATAACACCATTTTAGCTATGTATGGTTTTTATTTATGCTTTAAAATCCAATTATTACCATTTAAAATATTTCTCTGGCAGCTAAGTCATCATAAGTGTTAAAAAATACCAGGAAGAAGTCTACTTTGTTAATAAATAAAATGTCTGATGTATAGTAAGGCTATGCTATTTTTAGAGACATTTATGTTTATATTTAGTTGAAAACCATTATTATTCATTATAATTGCTTCAGAGTTAAATTATACCATTTAAACTACAGGCTAGTTTCCTCTACTGCCATAGTTAATCACAATTACTTCTTAAGCTTTGTCTACATTTGCCTAAAAGTATTACATGACTTTCAATGTTTTTCCAAAGACATTTCATATTACTCCTTTGTAGTCCACAGATAGTCTATATCACTGTCCTCTGAGATGACAATTCTGCAGCCTAAAACAAAATCTGAATATCTTAAGGATTTTTAGTATGTTAGACACAGCCTCTGTACTTTTAAAGAAGAAAAGTAACCGTGATGACAAGCTGTTGTCTCTTCTATTCTACCTCACAAAGACTATGGGCAAGTGATGGCTTATATTTAGTTTGACCTTTAAGGAAAACTGAAATCTACTTCCACTTCCAAAATGAAATTAGTTTTACTTTCTAGATTGCACTGAAGGGAAAAAAAAGGATATCCAGCCTGAATTCAAAAACATTTTCTTTTATATAATTCTCAAAAACAATAGTGCTTTCCATTTATTAAAAATTAAATTGAAAGGTATAAACTTTCCCATTATAAAATAAAAGTCTTAGGGATATAATGTATGCATAGTGACTATAGTTAGTAATACTGTATTGTATATGTGAAAATTGTTAAGAGAATAGATCTTAAAAGTTCTCATCTCAAGAAAAAAATTTGTAACTGTGTGGTGATGGATGTTAACTGGACTTATTGTGGTGATCGTTTTACAACATATACAAATATTGAATAATTATGTTGTATACCTGAAACTAATACAGTTATATTGTCAAATATATATGTGTGTGTGTATGTATATATATGTATTTCATTATATATACATACATACATATATATAATCTCATGAAGCACTTAGTGGCAAGCAGTAATTTTGAAAAAAAAATTTAGAATGTAGTAAAAAAAAAAAGTGGCAGATTTAGAGGATGGACATATCTGTTTAGATCATTTGTCACTATTTGCTACAAACCAGTATGCAGACATTAGGAGTGGTTAGGAGGGAAAGACTGAGCTCTAGAGACGCAATTTGTTGATAGTGTCTGGGATATTAGGGTTTCTTTGGGCACCAGGCTGCCTGTCTAAGGGCATTAACCTTCAGAGGCCACAGGCTGGCAGCAGTGAGGTCTCTTCCAGCCTAAATGTGCAAGACATCCCTCTCATCCATAAAGCCTCATCTCACACAGAAAACAACGATTGTCAGCTCAGTTCTGTACTTGTGCCATGCTGTGCAGTGTTTGAGTCTTACAGGTCTGCAGATGTCCATCTATGTATCGCTATCACATTGCAATATGGGAGGTGAGACAGTTGAAATCGCGGGCTGTCAGCAGACTGCAGGAGTTCAGATTCTGCTCTATGACTTAATGGGTTGTAGGTACTATGGGATCATGGCAGTGCCTACCCCTATATCAAAGGACTGCTGTGAAAAACAAACAAGATAATACATGTAAAGCATTCAGCATGGGGTCCTCAGTAAGTACTCAATAATGCTACATGTCGTTATTAACTACTACATGTCTCAGATCAGTGTTTGCCATGTTTGGTTCCAAGCCTAGTTTCAGAGGCAGTATTTTACATTATGATCCAGTATACAAACACACATTTTATAATACTAATACAAAAAATGACCATGCTTATATAGGGCTCACTATATACGGACTCGGCAGTGTCGAGTCAGGATTTGAACACAGGGATCCTATTTCTGTATTGCTCTTAACTACCATTCTCCACTACCTTGTGGCCTTGTACTTGCTACACATGGGAGAACTAAGAGTTTCATCAAATACTAGCAACCTTTACCAAGAGGGAAGCACAGTGATAATCCTTATTCTACTATATATCCCATTTCATTTAAAAAAAAATTGATCCTAACCTAATATGAAATTGATTTCATATCCAAGACATGTAGCTTGAAAAATACTATGTTACATGAAAAAATTTTAGAAAAATTAATAAAATAGTAAAAGAAGTATATGTATTGCATCCTACCATGTTATTGTACATTGTTAATCTCCACACACACATACGAAAGAATTATGTGGAACATTTCTTAAATTTATTCAAGCATCCCCATCCCCTTGTGGGATGAACACTAATTTGGGAAATGTCATCCTAGGTTGTTGACACCTTTAGGGCAGAGACAATTTGGAGGTGAATTTAATTTATATTTTAGTATACACAAATGGATTTGACAAATTTCTAAATAACTGATTGAGGGAGAATCCCTCCCAGAGAAGGAAGACCCCCCCCCCCCCACCGCCCCAGGACCTGAGCTCTAGCCTAAGGAGAGGTATCTGACATACCTAGGCTGGGTGAGGAACAGTCACTCACATGAAATATGAGAGGCAGTATCTTGTGAAAAAGCCTAATTAAAACTGTGTGCCTCTCAATGGTCAAAATAATGGATTTAATCAAAACAAATTAGTTTAAAAACTGTAAGAACATGGTAAATGCTAAAGAAAATCCCCTTTTAATGATTTTATCAAGAGTAATGGTAGGTTATTTTTTAAGTGGATTTGCTCATCCACAGGGGCTGGGCTGAGTGAGAGGATCTGGGTTTGAAGCCCAAGGGAAAGAAACCAGACAAGAAGGGCCCAGCAGAGGCAGAGGCTTCAGCCACTCCTTGAAGCAGGGGCACTCGCAGTGACAGCAGGAGGGGAGGGAGGAAATGGTTGTGCGTGACCATGATTTCTACTTCTCTCCCTCCCTCCCTTCATAAAATTAAAAAGTGCAGAACCTGACTCTAAGAATAAATGATGCTATAATGTGCAAGAGAGCAAATTCAAGCAAGTTCAAGAACAGAGACACATGGGGCCAAGCATCTAAACAACTCCAGGTGATGCTTATTTTTGTGGCTAGCAGATATATGGAATTCAAAAAAGGGAAACTTAATTTTTAGAGTTGAACTTCAGCATAAAGCACCTTCTTCAGAGTAAATGAAGTTTTGTTTGTTTGTTTGTTTGTTTGTTTTTTTATAAGAACAGGATTAGTCAGATCTTCATTCCTGGTTCTATCACTACCAATTTCTACTTTCTTCTAACTAAAGGAATATTGCCATCATGCGTTACCTCTGCAGGAAATGGGTAGAGAAAATTTAGAACTGCACTGTCCAGTATGGTAGCCACTAGCCCCATGTGGCTATTTAAATTAATTAAAATTCAATAAAAATGAAAATTCAGTTCCTCAATTGCACTATATACTTTTCAAGTTCTCAACAGCCCCATGTGGTTCTTGGCTACCACACTGGGAAGCTTATAGAACATTTCCATCACTGCAGAAAGTTTTACTGGACAACACTGACCTAGAGAAAGGCCATTTACAAATGCTAAAGTAAAAACTGTTTATTTCTCATTTGGTAAAAGAGTTCCAAATCCTACTCGTAGAGCTGGCTTGACTTAGAATACTGTGGGGTTGAATTTAAAGGCTAGTGCCAAAGATTCCATTATTATCTCAAAATATCCTTCCATCTGGCCTGTCTAAAATCTCTTTGCATCAACTTTCTACTGCGACAAGCTGTCTTTCAAAATCCAAATATACCAGGAAATGGTATTTGGTGATCACAATAACTTGTTAAAGTTGTACTAACTTATGAGCTAGTTTGAAAGTGCTTAGAGCAATTTATCAAAAAACATAAAGATACATGGTACCATCAGCTCCAGGAATAAAAGTTTATGGTTAATATAGGGACCTCATTCTGTTGTTACCATTAGGATAAGGAAAATATTTATTATATGCCTGGGTCTGTCCCTAGCCTTTTCATGAACTTAGGTTCAGTAACACCTGGTCTTTGTATCACAGTTTGAGAACTTCAGCACATATCTCATTTGAGTGTCACAGAACCTAATGACCACCGTAGCGTGAATTCTGAGCATTATAGATCCTTCTGAAGGGGAAGACTAAGAGGGAATACATTATCCTGTTTGTGTCTGTCTTGCTTAATTGGTTACTGAACTAATCCCTTGTGGCCAGATTATAGTGAAATCAAGTGACTAAGACTGCTGGAGCCAGTTAGCTTTCCCTCTGTCATGATTCCAGGTGCCCAGCTAATCTGGCCACTGACTGTAGTGGTGTGTCTAGGTCACAAGGGAAACAAAGCAGGAGGACAGACAAGAGTGTAAAGCAAAGTGATCACAAAGCAGGTAAAGTGAGCACAAAAACCAACCAACCAACCAAACAAAAAAAAACCCTGTAAGGTAGTTGTAACTGTGATTGTGGTAGTTCTATAACAAAGCCCAAACATAAGACATTATTGTGTTCATGCAAAAAAAAAAAAAAAAAAACATTATTACACAGAGCAAATCTCTGCAAGGAAACCTGTAAAAGGCAATTGATGTGAAATACATGAATTAAGCTATTGTTATAAAGACACTTTAATGTTCATTTAAATAATCCAAACAGATTGCATTCTCCAAGTACTTTGTTTGCTCAATGTCAAAACATCTGCCATCCAGTTATTATTGTTAGCAAAACTTCTTCATCCCTTGTCCAGTTTCTGAGCTTCCAAATTGAGGAGCTTGCAAAACATTTATTGAATAATGCATAAATAAAGGATATGCTATTAAAATTCCTAAGTTTATGCCTTAAAGATTAAACTCACATTTCTAGTTCATTAAGAGATGACAGCTATAGTCAATCTTGGAAACATGGTATCTCTAGGACATATAGAAGAAAAAGTTTGGAATTTATTGCATGAGAGCTGAGACTAAGATTCTTTGATCTGTAAATATCACATATACAAGCCTAACAATTTTTCTTTGAAAACTTTAAGTAGGTCAAGTTATTAACTGCTACCATGGAGTTTATACATCCACATTCGCCTATCGTTTTGATGAACTGCAGCCCAGAATGGCATTACAGCCCAGCATTATTAAAAATCTATCTTTGATTCAAGCAGAGAAATGAAGAAGCAGAAACTAACATTATAGTTTAGGCTTTGTTATTGTAATACATCCAAGAGCTGTGTGTGTTTTTTCAATATACATCATTAGTCTATTTGGTTTTCTAACAGGATCTCTAATGTAGGAAGTGGGAATGTGTTCATTCAAGGAGAG